>JBBKCR010143574.1:0-19892 GCA_037577295.1 Ladigesia roloffi | reverse complement strand
AGAGAGAGAGAGAGAGAGAGAGAGAGAGAAAGAGAGCGAAAGAGAGAGAGAGAGAAAGAGAGAGAGAGAGAGAAACAAAAAATGACATCACTCTGGGGTTATTAACCTTTGGTTTGGCACAGTGGTCTCCTTGTTTGACGTCTCTTATCAGAAAGAGCTTGGTGAAAGTGGGGTGAACGGACCTGTGGTCATGTCCATTTGTGAAAAGCATGACTAACTAAGACCTGTGGTCAGGACAGGCATTAGTAGAAGAACAAGAGTCGAAGCTAGAAACAAGATAGAAAAGTCGTAGAATAAGATGAAGGCCCTGAAATTGAAACCATGGGTGAAATATGGGTGAATTTTTTCTATTTAGAATGGAAAGGAAAATTTTGTCTTTTATTGGAATCTGAATGTAATAAAGACAACAAACATCTCACAATTATTATAGAATGTATAAAATCCCATTTGCCTGTGGAGTGTGAGGAATGCCCAGTGTCATTATAAATGAGTGAAAAGCATGAATCAAGGTTTATTATGCTAAACAGCATCAGCTAAACACACAGAGACATGTGCTGTCTAGTTTAAATGTACACACATACAGATATGTGCTACTACAGCTGGATAGAGGAGAACTTTGAAGACAGGTGTACATGTGGCCCCTGCATGCTGAGTTGGACTGAATATTTGCTAAACATAATTTCAGTTATGCAGTACCATGATTGCATATTGCTCCTGCTAAATGATCAGGCGCATACATTTCTTCCATGTTTGGCACTTTCACCTCTCTTGTTTCTCCACAATAGTTTGTACCATGGAGATAAAAAAAGTACTGCCACTGGGTCACTGAAAAGTTCATTAAAAAGAATGTACTATAAAATACATACATGCTCATTTATTTAGAAAGATCATTACAACCTTTATAACTTTATTGTATTTTTTAAACCAAGGGTGCAACCTCACACCTTATATGGGCTGTTTATTTAGCACACCACTGAAGAGGTGCTGCAAAGACTAATTAGCACATAGAAAACCCTGAGCAGGAAATCTGCTTTTTTATAGGATTGTTAACAAAAATGCAAGGATGTGAGGGATGCTTTTCCAATGGTTTGTCACACAACATCCCATCAGCTTCAGGTCTGCTCATCTTTACATAATTACCTGTTTGCATTTAGAACCACACAGAGTCTCATAAATATTAAACTGGTATTTTACTGTTTAATCTGAAGCAGGTGCGCTCTGTTGCAGAATGCAGCTTTACACTTGTGTTCTGCCCAAGGGCCGCGCTATCATTCGACAGAGTAATAAGCTCACATATGTCTTAAGACAGACTTCCTTAGAACATGGAAGAATGTACGGAGGGCTGCTGGCTTCCATCAACCTACACAGTGAACCTTGTCTTCAAGTGCAGAATGAGCTCTGATTTAATGCAATTGGGTTTGGATGTTCACCATGCTCTGCTCAGGTCTCACCCAGTGACTGAAGTTATCCTGGTGTTTGTTCAGATTCCGGTTGTTTTGAATAAGGGCATTTCCTCGTCTTCTAATTTTGATGTATTTTTAGTAACTCACCTCGAGTCATTACAGTGTCTGAACCTGAGGAATTCTGATTTACAATCTGAGTCACTCAGCCCTGTTCATCTGTGCTGAACAGATTTTCACACAGCAGGTGACTACAGGATACAGTGCATGCTGAAACTTTTCAGGCCAGTTCAAGTTGGCCACATTTTAGTAGGTCTAAAACTCACAAAACTCCTCTATTACAAGCAAAAAGAAATGCATAAAAGACATTTAATAAAAATGGAGAAATAATTGAAAAATCCCATTTACAGAAGTATTCAGACCCTCGACATTCTTAACCTCTGCTGCATCCTAATCCCCTCAGTGGTCGTTGAGGACCATCTACAACTTGAAATGGCTCCTCCTGTGCCAAATTGATTAAGAAAGTCACACATCTGTCTGTATAAGTTCCTGCAGCTGAAAACCCAGCCAGGAGGTCCAGACAACTGTCAGCAGACCTGTGAGGTGAGACACAGGTCTGGGGAAGGATATAAGTATATTTATGCAGCATTAACGGCTCCCAGGAGCACACTAGCCCACTAGCCACTCTCATTCTGAGTAGATCTGAATGGGAATGAAGGGCCTTGGTCAGGAAGGTAACCAAGAAACCACTGGCCATTCTGAGTAAGATCCACAGATTCAGGAAAGCAGGTATTGAGGATAATTATTACCATCACTACAGTCAAGCACAGGGGCGCTGGTTCAGGCTTTGTAGATGTTTCAGTGCAGTAGAGATTGGGAGACTAGTCGGGATAGAGGGGAATATGCAGGCAGAAAATATACAGCAATCCTCAAAGTTTCTGGATCTCAGGCTGGGACGAATGTATACATTCCAACAGGACAGTCAACCAGAGCATACATCCAAGAAAACAAAGGAACAGCCTCATGAAAACTTAGTCAGAGACTGGACCAAAACCCACCACAGCACCTCTGGAAAGCCCTGAAATTGGCTGTGCACAGATGCTCCCCCTCCATTCAAGCTCAACCTGGTTGCCATTGGTGTAACCAAGAAATCACTGAAGGATCTGACCACTTATGTAAATGTTATTAGAAAAACACATGAAAAGCCTCTTTTAGCTCTGACATTGTGGAGTATTGCGCTTAGACTGATTATAGAAAATGTTAAATTAATCAGTTTTAGAATGGGTCTTAGGAATAACAGAACAAGTGATCTGAAAACCTTCTGTATGCACTGTGTATTCAACTAAACAGATAAAGACTGTCTAGAATTTAGACATAGACATATCAAAGCAAAGTGCAAAGTGAGGCATACACTAGCATGATTTCAGAGAGTGAAATACAACATACCAAGTGCACATTTACTACATAAAAGCTAGAAAGACAAGCTAAAGAACAGTTGGTAATAATGACATAATAGATTCACCTGTGCCAGTATGGTGGAAAAAGGAAATGTAGAGAGGTATAAGATGTGATACTAATCTAAAGCAAAACATTTCATCTGGAAACTTGGAATTATGGCGAAAAATCAACCACAATCAGCCAGGAAGAACACGAGATTCCATCTTTTTTAGCTGGCAGTGGACTTGGCTCCTTTACAGGGGTAATTATTGATGATTAACTGCTGACAACAGCACTAATATGAACTGTGAACAGTTAAACGAAAAGTGAACAAAAGCATCGTTATTTCAGACCTGGCAGAGCATCTCCAGGGCAGACACCCAGAATAGAATGATGTCCATGGCCCACGGAAATCAAACTTTCAACTGCAACAAGGGACTCCATGTGACATTTTTATTTAAGACTGTGATCAGTTTAGTCCCTTTAAATCCTACAAAAAAAAGCACTGTTAATCCACCTTGGTTCCACAAATACAGACAGGAATTGCATCTGATATTCTACTGATTCATATCAAAACGTCTGGAGTCAGAAATGTCAAAATAATCAAAACAACTATGCTGTACATACTTAAAGAGTGATTTAAATTCTCTGAGAATAATCTGACAGAACGCACATGTTGGGCAATGCTTAATCAAGATTGAACACGTTGCTCAGATTGCTGTAACTGGGTTATTAAAACACGTGTAATCTCCTGCACCTCCAGGGTGATTTCTGGGTAATTTTTAAACAGTATGAAAAACATCATTTAAGGGTAATGACATCAGAGTTTTGCTATTGCTAATGACATTAACACACTTCCAGTGGGGAGCATGAGCATGAAGACAGTATAAGTGTTCCACAGAGGTGTCTGTGGCCAGTCTGGAAAAATATCTATAGGTCCTAAAGTTGGTGAGAGTACTGGATGATGGGATGAATACTGTAGGATAATGGTGTTTACACACTGAGCAGGCTTCTGAGGAAGAACTACTCTCAGTAACCTACAACTTCCAGTTGCCAGTTTTAGACACATATTACCTGAAATAACTTGCTTGAAAATATTGTTCTCAGAATACTAAAGTGGTTCATATATTTTACTGTGTACATTTTCAGTTATCATATTTGTGAAATTGAATTCCTATGGTAAAAATGTAATCATTATAAATAATAGCAATCGTATAATCATTCAGACAGATTGACTTGTAAGGGATCATCTGGCAGACACCCTTATCCATGAGGACTTACCTCTAGTGGGACAGTCCCACTGGAGGGGTTAGGTGCCTTGTTCAGTGTCACAATGGCAGATAGTGTCGGGTTGAGCCTGCAATTTTCAGTGGTCATCAGGTTGACAGACAAGTGTTTTACCCACAAGGTCACTACACCCTTAAAATTCACATGATGCCCAACATAGGGCCCAAACCAACAACCCTGAGATCAAGAGTCTCACCCTCCACCAACTGAGAGAGCCAGGCACAGGTATTGAAGTGGAGTGCTGCCTCACTCCCATTACACCCGGAATAGGTTCTAGGGACCCAGGAGTTTAGTAAGTATTAAGTAGGGAATGAATGTCTATAGCTTTTTCCTATTACAATATTTATTGGTCAATCCATTGGTCAGTTTCTGACCCCAGACTGGGTATTATTTGATCAATCTACAACGATGACACTGGAGTGGTCAAAAAGTGTCATAAACACAGCAGCGCCAGATACACCCCTAACAACTCAACACGCATTCACAAGCATGTAAAGCAGGTCTCATGGCTGCACTGAGCAAGGTCCACAAATGCATTGATATCTGGTCAGTTGTAGGTTTATGCAGTTGGATGGGCAGTTAAATTGTGCAGTAACAGATAAACCATGGTCTATAACTATACATCTACACATAAAATCTAGATAGTAGATGTTTCTAATGAAGTGGGTTGTTAACATATAAGGTAGGTGTGTCTAATAAACAGCTTATTAAAATCAGCTCGCACCGTCCAGTTGTTCAGGCTAAGTAAAGAAACTCTAAACTGCTGATCCTCTATTTTTTCTCAGTGAAACAGAAAATGATTTTGCAGGGCCATCCTGCCTGCAGGCCAAATGCTGAAGAAGACAAGAGAAGTCAAACACCTGCTGAAGTGGTTTCCAGCAGAGGATACACTAGTGTAAACCAACAAGTGTGGGATTAAATGTACAATTTCAGCTACATTCTGTACAGACAGGCTCCTACAAAATATGCTTTCACAAAAAAAATGTTAATAAAAAAAATCACTGTCCCTACAAGGATGATCTGTATATTAAACCATGCTTTCTTTCGCAAAGCATTGTGGCTATGTACAAAGTGTTGACTGTTTCATGAAATATAGGTATGAGGAGAGAAATTGTGTTTAAAGGCCAATTTCCAGCATTCCAGCATGCATCTGAAAGTCATTAACCTTTTTCATACGCTTATTTGGATTGAATGAAAGTCCAGATGTAGCTAAAATCAAGTTAAAGCATCCAGGGTGACCAGAACCAGGATTGTTTTAAAGATTTCAAATTTCAGCTACCAGCAAGAACATAAAGTGCAGTCTTGACTAAAATGTCTATTAATAATGTTAATAATTTTTGTAAAGTTTTAAGTATTACTACATTTCCACTTGGAGAGGGTGTATAACTCAACAAAATCCTATTCCGTGTTTGTTCGCCTTTGTATAATCTTGTGAGTTTTGTACAGGATGTAAAATACATAACAAAAAGAAGGCCACACAATTGTAAACAGGCTTGTTTCTGTAGCCCTGACATATGGCGCCTGGGAGTAATAGGGATGTGCTTTCGGGGGATTACTGGGGTTTATTTGATCAATATCCAGCAACAAACCTGATGACGTTGAGATGGATCAGTTGTCCCATTCCCCAATCAGTGCTCGTTCTCTCTGTTTTTCCTTTGTGTGCATCTCAGGGAGTTTTTGTACATATAAGGTAGAAAACCACAATATAACACACATCCGAGAGGATATTCACTTCATAACAACAACCAGGTTGGAACAGTGACCAGAGGGAGAATGGATTTATCCATAGATGCAGGATAACCTTGTAAAAAAAAAAGTGTCACAGCTGCATGCAATTTATGTTCTTTGACTCACATGCACTTTTCTGATTGGTCAAAAATCAAACTGCTTCAGGTGTTTGATGAGAAGTTAGCCTGGTATGGAAGTAATTTATTGTGAAGATGGACTGAAGTATCACACTCTGACAGTAGAATATCTGGAGATAATGGACATTTGATTGCATTCAAGCAAGCTTTACCGTATTGAGGAGTAAAGATAGAAGAAAGCTCTCTAGAATAAGCTGTGAAAGCACATAACAGAGAGAGGCAAAGATAGGAACAGAGGAATGGCAAAGAGAAAGAACCGGAGGGAGAGAGCTGGAGGAGGAGGAGGAAGAAAAGGAAGAGTGGACCACATCAAACACCCAGCTGTATTTACACTATCCATTAAGCATTTGGCAGACATCAAGCTCCTTGAATGCATGCTATATGCTGCTCAGCCTTATGTTCTGTTTTGACCCTTTTAATCATTGTTGCTGAGCAATAATGAGGACTTGTTGGGTTTTTTTTTCACAACATCCTTCATGACCTCCTGACCTCACGCTGTAGTGGGTCAGCCAAAGTGAGACGCATGAGTGAGCACTCCACTCAGGCTGGACCTGCCGGCCCCTAGGAGAAGACATGCCAAGGCTCTCAGGATGCTGTGTGTGTGTGTGTGTGTGTGTGTCTAAACCACTGAATCTTAGTTCTAAATAAGTCTGTGTTTGCTTGCAGGCTATACTTTTACATATTGACACAGAAGTTAAAGTATATACTTATAAATCAATGTTGGATTCTACAGTTCTGATCCATGGATCAAAGATCATGGTATTAAATTATAAAACGATTCAACACTTTATCCAGCTTTATTAAATCACAGATGTCATATATATTGATCTATATATATTTGAAATATTGTCTATTGTATCTGATTAAATGGAAGGTTGTATTGCAAGTTGTAATTATGTTGCTTGAACAAAAGGCCATGTTTTCTGTCATGTGAAGTAGAAATCCAATTGATTTCAGATTATTACACATAGCAATAAGGCAGAAGGCACCTCTCAACTAGCAGGACTGGGGTAATCTTTAGTGGGTATTTTACCACAGTTTATCCCATGAAAAGAACAATTTATCTTGAAGAACACTAGCATGGAATTCAATCCTCCAAAAATGAGATTTACAGCTAATTCTTTATTTTTCCTCTGTATAGTCTGGTGGTTTTAATGCAATAAGTCTTTTTAAATGAACATGGCTAGTAATGTTAGCATCACACTGGCTCAGAATAGCATTAGGTGATGCACAGGGGTCTTAAACTATTCTGAATGAGAATGTACATATATGGTGCTGTGAGAACATGTGGATCATATGAACAGTCGACATAAGAGAGATTCTACTGATCTGTTTATGTGCTCATCACTTGGGTTGCCTGCCTCTCGGTCATGAGACCGTGTTACAAGACCAGGGGCTTTATAAGGCTAGAACACAACTTGCAAATGTACACGTAACATGCTTGTCACACTTATGGAATGTTTGTTGTTTCTAAAATTACTTCGGTTTTATTTGCACCCTGAAGTCTCAGATAAGATGAATATGATCTGGATGACCTTATTCCTTAGTTAAACCGACAGAACTGACGGACTCATTCACTGTGCCCTCACACTATGGAAGCAGTAAAGGCAGTGTTACCCAAACCTGTTTTAGAGCTCGGCCTTTTTGGCCTAATTTGTTTGCAGTTTCCAGTTTAATCACAAAATCAAGCGGAACAGTCACAGCCCTGGCAGGAGAGAGAGGGAGAGCGATTAAGCCGTAAACATGGGAGTAGCTTCCTCTTTAGTGACAAAGGGAAAGGAGTGTGCCTCTCAAATTATTTCAGCCATGAGCTCTAACGCGTGGGCAAATTCGAGCAAAGAATATACACATTATGGCAATCATAATCTCATTTTGAGCGGTTCTGTATAGTCATTCCTTTCTGTTTTTTTACACAGAATCATGGGAGATGTGCAGCTGGTGACCAGCTCTCGCATCTCGAAGAGCAGTCTAACGATGGGGAGGGGCTCGCCCAATCATGAAGCCCCCGCCTTCACCCTGCCTCCTCGGAATGCCCGCTTGTGTCTCGGGGGCACTGCTCGTTTTGAGGGCAAGGTACAAGGAACCCACCACCTCACTTCACCATACTCGAAAACCATACGTAAAAATTTGTGCCACTGTATTTGTGCCTTTCCTAATGCAATATTCAGGTTCAGCTCCACCACTAACAGATTAAGCACTGCACAGATATGACTGTAAAAGAACAAGTGTGAAGCTACCCCAAATCTACTATACTAAACACTATCTGCTACATGATCTGCTAACTGTATCAAATCAGTTTTAATGATGCTCCCACATTCACTTAAGGCTTTGTTCATATGCTAGGCTTCATGGAAACAACCTGTCTACTTCAGCAGCAGTTTTAATACATACACTTGACTCTTATCACCTAATAGTGTACAATTACTACTCAAGTATACAAGACTAGGTCTTATTACTGAATTGTGATAAGGGTAAAAGTGGGCATTTAGCTGACCCAGAGTGATTTGCAATCATTAGATATTAGCATAATTAGCATAACACATCCTATGGCTCCTCAGTAGGATTGAGATCTGGAGAATTTGGAGGCCAAGTTCACAGCTTGAGTTTTTCAACTGTGACTTATCCCATGGGAAACTTGTAAATTAGCCAATGAGTATTAGCCCTTAAGTTAGGTAGTTGATCTTATAAGCATCATTGAGTTCTAAAACCTAGACTGGTGCTTGCTGGAAAAGTGAGTAACTTGAGCAATATGTTGAACAAATATTTAAATACTAATTTCAGTATACTGTGAAATTCTGTTTTTATTCTAGACGGAGCTAGTTTTTAAAATGTAATGCTTTTACATTTAAAAGTGAAAATATATAAAAACATTGCTTTCAGTGCTTCACTATAGAATCATTTTGAAGATGACTTCCCTCATACATTCTTTTGTGTGAATGTTTTAATACTTGATGAAAGAAAATGTCCTTTGAGATCCAGTTTGATTCTGTGAAAAGAGTCAGAATTGACATCAGTAGTATTAGCCATGATTTATTCTTCTTCATTCTAGTCTAGTAAAACTCACTGAAGGCTATTTGGACAGTGTGTCCTGATATAGCTCCATCAACAAGCTCCTCATCCAGCTGACCGAAGAGAATGTGAAATATTTCGCCTTCCTCTTTTTCACATTTCATAATATTATCTTCAGGAGATTCCTATTAGTGAAGATTTCACTTTCTATTATGTTAAGCAAGTCTAGAAGTTTTCATATAGAGTGGGAGGGTAAGTGGGATTTGGCCTGATTCTTTGTGGTCTCCTCCTCACACTCTATGGGTAAACACAGAGGAAACTGAAATAATAAAAAAGCTCCAGAAGCAGTCGGCGTGTGCTGTCTGGAGCCTTAGAGAGAGTTACACATCAACACTGTGGAAGCTGTGTTTGCTGAGACTGAGGTGTGTGTGTATGGGGGGGAGGGGGGACTAGCCTTGTCTACAGTTCTCAGACACATTGTCAGAAATCACCCAGCCTTACAGACTTAGTGAGCTCACACTTCAGGAGATGTTGGCAGAACATGGTGCTCCAAAACCATGACGTTTTCAGCACTCTGGGAAACAGATAATCAGATGGGAACATACCACTAAAATGTCCCGAACAGTATGTTTGAAGCAAACCAACGTTCTCTCTACTGAGTTTCAAGCTCAAAAGTGTAACTACGTATGCATACATATCTAAATAAATAGTATTTCAGTTTTAATGCTGTTATAGAAACATATAATTATGAACCTTTTCCCAAAGACAGTGAATGTACTGTATCTTTAAAAAAATTTGGACCATTGCTGTAGCCTTAAAGAATATTGGAAATTTACACAGTGCTGTGTCTGAAAAAATGAACAAAATCTGAATATCCGTAAATAACCCTGAGTTTGGTAATACTTGAACTTTTTCAAGTGATTAAAAAGGGCTCAAATATTTTTTCGAAAACCCTTGAAGGTCACTGAGTATTGTACATTGTTACATGCTGTGTTCTTTGTGTGTGAAGAAGGTGCTTGATATTGACACTCTGTACACTAGATTAATTATTTTCTAAGTTCTCTTCTGTCAAGCAAAATATCCTACTACTGTACAGCTCGAGTACAGCTGCAGCAGAGCTATTCAATTCATAACTGTTGTCTGGAGAATGGAAACTTGGAGAACACATTAGGCAGACAGGCTGTTGCTGGGGTAGTCTTCTGTTTTGGCCAATTAAGAGTTCAGATAAATCCAGTATCATTTTCAGGTTTAGAATGCAAACCGTGTCTGCGTCTGCTCCCTGCTGACAATCTCAGGCTGTAAATCTGACCAAAAACAACAGTGAAGTATCCAAAAGCATCATTAAAATAGTTCTACTGCTTCTGCTGTTGTAGAGTTATGCAGCAGTTTTTAGAACTTCAATGCCCTATTGTACCATTTCATTTGCATGAGCTCCTACCTGCTCAGTCAGTTTGACACTCGCTGTGGAAAGCATTGCTTTTATGCTCACATAGTATCTGTTCCTTACTACAGTCTAAGGCTTTCTTTCAAATATCTGGCAAAAATCTGCAGCTTATATATTGACACAAACAAAAACTAATGAAAATATGCAGTGTTTGAAGTTGCCTACCATCAGTATTCTACCAGTTAGCAGTTTCCACTAGAAGGCTTCCTACCGGGAAATGTATTTATAACTGAATAAAATATGTCAGTGGCCACATTAAATGTGCAAATAAATATACTAGTGAGTAAGTGAATATGCACATATCTGGTGTACATTTTCCAGTTTTTGCGTGAAATAGGCTAGTAACTGAGGTATTATACTACTAAAAAATGCTAGTAAATAAAGTAAAAATGTGGGTACTAATGACATATGCTGATAACAGAGGCAAATATGCTGGTTGTCTGAGTGAAAAAAAAAAGTAAAATGTACATTGGTTTAAAATACAAAATTTTAAACCTCTATGGCATGGTGTTGCCTTTAAGCAACAAAATGTTATTTTGCCCATCCACTGCCCCATTTAAAAAAACTAACAAAAAAACATCACATTATATCTGATAATAAGTCTGGAACCAATCAAATTTGCATTGGGTGTAGATTTGACTTTTTCTCTGGGGGTGGAGCAGTCCTTTTTGAGCCAATAGCTGGGTTGCACACACTGCTAGCAGATGGTAAGATTCATTTTACATTTTAACATGTTTAATTTGAAATACATTTGTACAAAAACATCTGTGATGCACACAAATATGTAAAGAATCATATCTGATTGAGTAAAGACACCTTTTGTCTTTATTAATATATTTAAATTTAATTTGTTGCCTCAGGGCAACATTGTGCAGTAAGACCACTCTTAGTTTGTTTCCTAAGGGCAACACTATGCTAAAAATGCTAAAATGCTATATATTTGTGGTGTCAAGCGATTAAACATATTGTTCTAATTAATTACATGGTGTGATGATTATTTAATCAAATTAATCGAATTTAATCACACATACGTACAGACATTACAAAAAGCAGGGTTTTTTTTTTACCATTTATTATTGAATACAAGCCAATGACTTAGACTACAATGGTAATGAAATTTGTATCATTGATGGAACCAAACCAATGAATTACTGTATATGACAGTTTTGATACACTTTCTCGTTTCTAAAATAAACCCATCTGGAGGTCTGGATGGAGATGCTAATGTTACGGCAGCGGCTACTTCCAGCCCAAGTTTTCCCCTCTCCTGCTGCCTCTAGCTCGTCCATCACCTCTCCTACAGACTTCTACAGACTCCACGAGCACGTTCACCATTGCCACCCACTTTCCTGATGGTCAAAGTTTTGAAATAAACATGTCTTTGTGCTTCGTGATCCCTGTTGCCTCGCAGCTGCGCTCCGAAGTTGAACCAGGAGACGCGTGAGCGTCTTTTC
Source organism: Ladigesia roloffi (assembly GCA_037577295.1). Taxonomy (NCBI): domain Eukaryota; kingdom Metazoa; phylum Chordata; class Actinopteri; order Characiformes; family Alestidae; genus Ladigesia; species Ladigesia roloffi. The sequence goes on along the minus strand of JBBKCR010143574.1, from coordinate 7,996 downwards.
CGAAAGGCGAATATTCCCCATCTGAGTCAGAATCGGCAAAAAAAAAATTCACAAGACATTATGGAACAACTTTTACTATCCATTTCAGCGTTCTTTTTCTTCCAAATCTCACAAGCTTTCTCAAAACTTTGACCAGGAAGATGGAATATTTTTGGTCTTGAATTTAAGTACTACATGCCTGCCAACTAGTGGCAGGGCTTAACGCGTTAATTGATTTAAAAAATTATTATTAAATATTTAAATATATAAACACAAACACACTGCGGATTGATAAAACAATTTAACTTTTGCTAAATATTGAAATAACACTTTGTTTTTGCAGTAAAACTTCTAACGTATTTATTGTATATCATTATATAATATAAAATACCTTGATATTTTTGACCCCTTGTAGCATCTTGTTGCCCTAAGGCAACAAACCAAAATCTTTTAGGGTGGCTTAGGTGGGACACATTTTTATGATTGATATATTATTTAGGACCCCCAAGCTCCCAAAATCTTGGGTGAAATATTTTTTTCCTCTTAAAATAAAATTTTGTGCCATAGAGGGTTAACATAAGGAGTTGAAAGTAGAGGTTGTTTATCCAGAGGGACTCATGAGAAAAATATTAATTGCTCCACTGCTTGTTTAGGTTGTTTAGACACTGTCAATAAGGCTAATCCATCCTTATTGCGTACTGCTGGAGTTGGTTAAGATACAAATCTTTTTATTTTTATGCACCCTAAAACACATAACAACAAAACAAAAAGTATTTTTTAAGGTATCCATAACACATAAACAAGGCATGGAACCCTGTCAATATGGCAGAACAGTACCATAATGTTGTATGCTGTCATCAAATCAAGTAGGTTTGTTGTTATTTTAGACAAAATACACAGAGTGCATTGACAGCAAGAGAGAGTGAGAGAAAGAGAGAGAGAGAGAAAGAGAGAGAAGGAGAGAGAGAGGAAAAAAATAATTAGAAGAGAAACAATACAACAGGAAAACAATGTATTTGACAAAGCAAGACTTCAGTTCAGCAGTGTGTTTGTTTGTGTGTTTGTGAGGAAGGGGTTACAGTTATGATTTAGTTCTGATTAAGGAGTCTGGTAGCCTAAGGGGAGAAACTTTTCTCAGTGGAGGTTCATGTGCTACAGAAGCTTTTCCCAGACAGGAGGAAAGAGAAGAGTGTGTTTGAAGGCTACGTGGGGTCACCCACAATGCTGGTGGCTTTGTGGATGCAGCATGTGCTGTAAATATTTGTGACCATGGGAAGAAAGACCCTCATGATCTTTTTACCTGTCTTTCCTATCCTATGTTAGTTGGACCTTGTGATCCAAAATGGAACAATTTCCATACCACACAATGATGCAATTACACATGAGAATCTCTGTGGTCCCTTTCCTCAGTCTTGGCAGAAAAACTGCTGGGCATTTTAGGTAATGGAGCTGGTGTTGAGAATCGGTGTGAGGTTTTTCATGATGTGAAACCAATGAACTTGATGTTCTCTGAAGAGTCATTGATGCTCAGCGTAGAGTGATCACATCATGCCCCCTTGAAGTCAACAACAGCCATTGTTTTGTCCAAATTAAGAGAAACATTGTTGGCTTTGCACCAGTCTAATAGCCATTGCACCTCCTTAAGAAGTCCAAGATATTCAATGATGCAGGATGCTCACGACTTCTTTGGCATGGGAATGATTGTGGTCTGTGAGAACATCTGCCATCTGGTCTGCACATCCTCTGAGAACATGACCAGGAATGTTGTCTGGTCCAGCAAAGTTTTCTCTCTTTTTGTGTGCAAAAACATGCAAAGAAATGATTGAGCACATCTGCAATGGAGGACTCACCATCACAGGCAGGTAGAGATGTGCACTTATTGCCTGGGACAGGTTGGTCTTTACTGTTCTCAGGGCAGCCTTACCTCCAGATCTGAATGGGTTCTCAGCAGTGCACACACTTCCACACTCATCCACGAATTTAGTCTTGGAGACAATAACGTTATTGATGCACTTGGTGATGTAGCCAGACACCAATGTCATTTGTCATACCTATCCAGGCTTAACACTGAACGAGCCACTGTATTTTGCAACCTCTCTAAACCCAGTTAATGTGCTCAAAACAGTCCTGAAGAATAGAGATGTCTCATGGGGTCTTCAGTTTGGAATGAGATTGAGATGTCACATGAGCAGTCTGTAGACTTAAATCAGTACATCAGAGATGGTATGCGCAGCCGAGGTGTGGGCAGGGCTTTGCAACAAAAATGTTTGTGTAAACACTGTCCAGCATAATCATCATACTGGTTATGTTGATAAGGAGTAGCATGCAGTACACAGTTCACAGCATGCTGTTTATAACATCCAGTGTTTGTGAGCAAGGTATTTCTGAAGTTTGTGTGAACATATTGTAAGTTAATATAGACCTAGTAAACAGGGTTAGCCTAACCATTGCCTGTGCAAATCCCTCTGAAAGACGGGTCTGAGAATAAGCCCTGATGGGGATTAAAATACCTTTGTCTTATGACTCTCAGTGTCCTGCTGTACTCCTGTTTTTATTTTTCCCTCTTTTTTCAGATCTTTCAAGCCTGTTTGCTTTCATGATCCGAGAATGGGTAGACGCTTGTAACGTGTTGAGGCAAGGCATTTCAGGTCAACTAAAACGGAATTATCTGTACTGCTAATGTAAATGAAACATTTCTTTGGCACTGAATTCAGGACTGCATTTTAAACAAATGCTATCAGTTCTGAATATTTCATTCAGGACTGATGGTATCTGCTTAAAATGCAGTGTTGGAAACTAACTATTCATAAAAATGTGATGGAGGTGACTGTCTTTACTTTGTCAGTCCAATGGCAGTTCCCCCAAAAGCACCCTAGGAGGTTCACCAACATCTGCAAACCAAAACATTGCACACAGACAGAAAAACACACAGAGCCCTCTTTTGTCTGATTTATGGTGAAGAATGAAAGCGAGGGAAGGGCACTCGGAGAGTGGAGGAGTTGCACAGTTCCCACAGGAACCAAGGGTGTTGGAGAACATGTTACACTGTGATCTAGCACTTTCTAGCAACATCAATCACCACCCCATACACACATACAAATCCTGATGCAGAAAGTGAGTGAGTGAAAGTCTGGGTGGAGAAAGATTAAAGATAAAGAATGGAAAGGAAATAATTAGTCATCAACAGAGTTGGGACATCCAATGTAAAAAAAAAAACAGATTATAAAACTTTAAAAAGACCCAGATGAGAGAACCCAACTCTTAGAATCCTTCAACAGGGTTATAAAACTCATCAGGATGCAGCATGGTGCACACCTCTGACAACTGGAAAACGTTACAGTAGCGTTTGTTTGTCAGGCTTTTGGCTTGGAGAAAGTGTGCTGGCATTGAACTTGGATATTCTCCACGTGTTTATATTTTATTCAGGGTGCCTGGTACCTGTTTGACAACAATACTCTATTGTCCAAGTCCTTTACCATACACCGCTAGTGTTCCCAGACCCATTCTCAGATTACAGCATATGGGGCAAACAACATTCCCATGACAGTTTGAATGCACATCAGGTGTTCCATGCTTTAGCGCTACCCGGCCTTTTGCTTCACTTCCATACTCGAAGGTCATGTTTTCAATATGGGGGCATAGTTCTGTGAAAACCAGGAATTTACTAAGCATGGAGGCATGTGATCTTTCCTCTTCATTTTGTGTTCCTCTGTTTTTTCTCTCCTCTCCCATTTTCATCTGCTTTAGGTCAAGTAAAGGCAGGCAGCGGTGGGTTATATAATACTCGTCTGCTATGGAGGTTGTACATAGAAGTGTTTTAGAGACACAGTCGGAGTGGTAGCGCAAGGTATGCCGTTTAAAAAACTTGACGGGACGGGAGCTTATTGGAAACATATGTGAGACCTTGCTACTCTAGCTTTTCCCTTTTTTCTATCCTCCTCCCCCCTCTTCCTCTCCTCTCCCTTCTCCTCTCATCTCCCCCATCCACTCCTGCTATCCTCTCCCATCTCTGGTTCTCTCCTCTCCCTTCTACTCTTCTCTCCTCTCCACCTCCCTCATATCCCTGCGCCCTTTTTCTCCTCTACTATTCTCTTCACACTCCTTTCCTCTTCCAAAGTCTATCCTCTTCACCTTTTACCTCTTTCACCCTCTTTTTTCCCTCTGCTCTGATCTCGCCCCTCCTCTCTCCATCTCTACTCCGCTCCCCACTTCTCTTATCCTCCTGCTCTCTTCTCCCCCTCTCTTCTCCTCTCCTCTAACTCAAGTGGTTAGTGTTTAGTGTGACCGTAGCTTTTCCTTGCCTGAGAACCCTCGGGATTACCAGGCAATGTTCTGTCCTCGCCAGGTTCTGACAGCAAAAACGATGCCAGGAAAAAGTGATAACAGAAAGAACATCAGGTTCAGTCCACTGATTTAAGCAGCAGTTAGAAATGTCAGCCCTCGTGTGAAAAGAAGGTCATCTGTAGATGGAAGCTGACTGTTTTTTATTTTACCTTGTGAGCAGCTCTCAGGAAGGCAGTGTGAATCCTATGAAAAGGTATCTGTGAGAATGTCAGTACATTGTCTGATATACAATTTGGTCACATCATCATTGATGTGATACTGTGTTTTGTTTCTCAGAGGAGATGAAGAACAAAATACTCTAAATCCAGTCATGGTTTATAGAAGACTTTTGCAGTACGATGCTAATTTAGTTTTAGCTGAAAAAAAAGCTGTCCATGTGTGACTCATTTCACTAGTTATGTTTCTGAAACAATAAAATGTAAAAGACAAATTTATGTCTGCATGACACAAAACAAAACACTATTGAGAGAACTGCCAAACAAAATTCAATCCTCTTCTTTTAAAAAATGTCACTGCAGCTCTACAAAGCCATGCACATATGCTCAAAATCATTCTGCTTTACATGAGTGACATTTGAGACTTTTCTGAAGTGGGTTGTCCAACTGTTCCCTGGCATGGGTTCTACACAGTAGCACAGAGGCCTAATTAGAGGACAAGAAAATAGGCCATTTTAATTGCTGACATAAAAGCTTTATAACCTCAAGTATTGGTTTGTTTCAAGCAAAAAAGATTTAAGGCCTTTTCTGTTATACTTTTTTTTTATAGAGGTTCATTTTAAAAGAATGCACAGGTTTTTTCGGGGCTACATGCTAGTTTCATATAAATCTCATTTTGTGTTTTTATTTTGTACCCAGCATTCTTTATATGGCCTTGGTATGGTACGTTGCTTCTCTTTGGCCGATTTTGCAAGTGCCTTCTCTCTCTTTGGTCAGCAATAACAATAGTTTCATGTCTGCTGTCTCCCTCGCTGAGTCCATCGCCTTCCTTCTGTCTGGTTGTGTGAGAGAAAAATGGGGAAAAGGAAAGACTTTATGTAAACAACCTTATATTTTTCTTTCACTCAGCATCAGATCTGAGTGCTGCTGAATTCTTGAGGTAGAGCGCTTGACCACAGGCTCTGACTCAAGGCTTGGGTCTGACTTCGGTCCGAAGGAGAGAGAAAGAAAGAGAGAGAGAGAGAGAGGGAGAGGGAGAGAGAGAGAAAGAATAAGATAGAAGAAGACCTACAGCCAGCACACGGAGGAAATACCATTGCTGCCTTGCTTTAATAAAGGCTTCAGAGCTAATATTGCTATTTTTGGGCAAATCCAAGGAGGACTGGTGCCTATCTGTGTTGGTAATGTTTGATTCACTCCGAAAGAGGGCACTCTGACAGCCTGTTGTGTGGGTAAGAGAAAAAGGAAACCTCACTTTGTTTCTTAGTGGTGTTATTTTTTCTCTTTTCATTTTAAACTTTGTCTTGGAATTTTGAAGGCCATCTGGAGTCAATCTGTTGCCTACAAACTGTCGAGCCATATTAATTTGTATTTTCAATCTGAAATCTATAGCAGCTGCAGCAGCTAGATGTTCTCTCTGCCTTTTGTTTAACTGAAGTAAATCTGGGGTGGTGAACATGTTGTTGGCTTTCATGGGGGAGAAACATACTATTTGTGCTCTCATGGCTTTATCATAGTTCTTATCCTAAATACAATGTACTCCGACTTGCAGTGGTGCTGGTATGAGAGGCTTCATGGAGAAACACAGAGAGAAAAATTAGATGCACAAAACTTGATGGAGTTCCTGCAAAAATGAGATCTGGGATGTATTTTATCTACATAGGGTGCATCTCCAAAAAATACAATCAAATTTGTGACATATATTTATACATGGTAACCCCAAGTCTGCAGTACTGACAGCTTTTGTGAAGGTTTTGTATTTTCTGATCAATTTGACAGCAGAAGCAGGAATAAAGTATGTGAATTACTGGGTTTTTATTGGAACTGAAAGCACTTACTGGCATATGAAGGTATTAGTAGGAAATGAAATGGCACAGAATAATGAAAGGAAGGAAAATCATCCAAGAATGTGATGTTGGAAACAGATTTCGAAAATGGATCTTTTGCCACACTCAACATGCGCAGCATGAATCAGGAAAGTGAGTGGGAAATGGAGAGGGAGAAGTCTCCCACTGTGAGTGCGCTGCTGTTGATAATCAGTAACTCGGCGGTTAATAATGAAGGCTTCCATTATCATCACTATCCGAGAGGAACTGAGCCTGTGTGCGGTGCTCAGGGCCATTGTGGTCTAAGGCCTGATTGTGTTTGCAGTGGTGCTGCCTCTCCAACCACCCTGTTTTAATTATGTCCTACAGATTCAGACACCCAATGGCTTCCTGTGGTTGAGCGGTAACAAGGCAGAGACAGGAAAAGTATCTTTTGTTGTTACAGTAAATGATACTGTGATAATGTCCTTCGCTTAGTGTTTGCAGTTACTTTTCATTTTTAATCAAGCCCAGCTTTTCTATGGAGGCAGCTACTGTGAGTCCTGCCTGGAGCTGCCTGTGTTTTTGTGCTGGGTTGTCTCTCAACATTATGGGCAAAATCTTACTCAGCTCTCCATGGGATTATCTGCAGCAGTGCAACAACTATCTGTCATAAGAATGCAGCAGGCAGTCTGCTATTGACATTAAGAGACTTTGCTAGTATTTCTAACACAGAGTGCAAAAATGACAGTACCAAATATCCGAAGGGCACTTTTAAAAAAGCAGGGAAGTATTGTAGTTAAAGTCTCAGCTTAACGAAGTCTAGATTTTAGAGATTCATGTGGTCAAAGACATGATTGACTATGTTTTCCACAGATGGAAAATTATGGTAGAGAAAATAAAAAACTGTTATTCCAACAGCCTTCGCACCTGGATTTGAACTTTATAGAGAAGCAAGGCAGTCGTAACAAAATCCTGAGGAAGAGTTTTACATTCTGAACCTGAATTTCCCATCTCGGAAAGTAGCCAGTAAGCAACATGTGATTTAACCAAACACCTCCTGTTCTAAACACGATGCATACAGTCACTAACCTTTTTATTTAACCTGGAACAATAACGAGACCAAGACAATAAGGCAATTACATGTTCCTGTGTTCATTTCTTACTCTGTTGTTTCACTGCACTTTCTTTAACCAAATGTTGTAGAGAAACAGGAAAATCAGAGAATAGCTCCATATCCCTGGGGCCCTCCAGGTAGCTTCAGGACTTAAGAAACTGTGTAAAATACTTTTAACAAGAAACTGGCCTGTCTGTGTGCACTGACCATCTCTTTCCCTGTGGCTTTGAAGGTGCGTGGTCATCCCGAACCTCAGGTGTGTTGGTTTAGGAATGGGAAAGCTGTGATCGCCGGAGGCCGGTTCTCCATGGAACAGAGCGCACGTGGGACATTTAGCCTGTTGGTTGAAGGAGTCCAGGAGGACGACGCAGGGCGATACACTTGTGAGGCTGTAAATGATGCAGGCAGTCGGCAGGTTACTGTGGAGATCATTGTGGAAGGTACGTCATTACTTTGAATGGATTTTCTTAAAAATAAAAAAAAATCTGAAGCCATTGATACTGACTAGATTTGAATATAATTTGAATATAAGTTTGTTCGCAAAGGTCATTTAAGTTTTCCAGAGATAACTATGGCTTGTTTTGCCATATTTCAGA
>JBBKCR010143511.1:0-19909 GCA_037577295.1 Ladigesia roloffi | reverse complement strand
CTGACCTCTGCCATCATTTTAAGTGGGAGAACTTGCACAATCGGTGGCTGACTAAATACTTTTTTGCCCCACTGTAGTGAAAATCAGAATTGTAGTACCAAGTCATGTCACAAACCAGTCCACAAACCAACATTACACCTTTCTGATTATGATATCTGATTATGACATTTGGCTTCTTGCTTTGCTTTCTCTGCAGGCAGTAGGGTGGCCCCTGTTACTTGGATGGCACAACTTTCTGTTTGATGAAACAACAGAACTGGCTGTTAGTAGCAGTTCAAACAGTGCGGTTGCATGGCCAGGGGAGTTGTAGATAGTGGGCTATTGGGATGAATTGGAGAATTTAACAAAAAGTGAACAAAAATGCAGAAATAACTAAATAAATGAACACTCTCCTCCTTAATGTTAGCCAAGGTTAGCTGAATGCGAACAAAGCCATTTAACCATCTTTTTACCTACCTGTTTCCTACTTCTGCTGTGACACAATTCTACTAGCCTTTCTATAGGCTTTCAACATTACATTAGCACAAAGCTAGTATAGTTAAGTCTTCCCATTTTCACATTTGCCCTAATCTGAACCTACTGAAACATAAGGTAAGTTCAGATACCCATACCATCCGCTACATCCATTACACTCTCTTTGCCCTCTAGTCAATTCTGTGTTTGTACGTGTGTGTGTGTGTGTGTGTGTGTGTGTGTGTGTGTGTGTGTGTGTGTTTGTGGGCAGGATGTAAAAAAAATCAACCGAAACATTGATATTAGAGAAAGACATGGAGAGTGCAACCAAGAAAACCATTTACATTTAATTCTAAGGAACAAATTATATGAGAGAGAGAAAGAAAGAGAGAAGAGAAGAAATGAAAGGCATATTGAATGCCTAATCGAGAACAAACAGCTTTGCCTAAGGTAGAGGAAGCCCATCATTACCAAAGATACAGAATTATGTAATTCTGTGTGATTGGCGTGTGTGTGTGTGTAGGGTCGGGGTGTTGTGGGGGGCGCAGGGGGGCAATGTGTCACAGTGTTAATTTGCTATGTCGTCTGATTTCTTGTTACACTTTCCTACCCACTTATCCCTTGACACATCCCCCACGGGGAAGAGGAACAGTCCTTGACACACATGTGGGGGTGAAATGTGGGTGTTTGGATGAGAAACACACAGAAGGAGAGAGAGAGAGAGAGAGAGAGAGAGAGAGAGAGAGAGAGAGAGAAAGAGAAAGAGTGGCTCTGATCTGTGGAATGACATTGCATAAGTGCACCTCAGTGAGGGATTAGAGGTGATCTAATCATTTCAGCTCACTTATACAGACACACACACACACACACAGTCTCTGGTCAGAACAATGAATGGGTGGGCTAAAAAGTACACAGAAAATCAAAAGCTCACACACTGTTGTATCATAATTAAGAGCCCCTTTCCAGTTCAGGTTGCCTAGAAACTGTTGCTCAAACCTAATGCTGAACAACAAGCTTACACAACACAACAATTTATAACTACAATATAAACAGAAAGGGACACAATTTAAAGACAAATAATTACAGAATTATTTAAGCTTCAAATCTTTACATGTAACTGTTACAGCAAATTGACATAAACTCAATTAATTAGAGTGCTAACAGAAATAAAATACAATCTTCTAATATGCAGAAGTCTGACACACAGCCTGATCATCTGGAATCATCTGCTTAGATAATGTCCCCTAGGGCTGGGCGATAAAACGATAACGATATGTATCGCGATAGACATGTGATCGATATCAATAAAAAATGTGTTTGATAAAGCGTTCGATATATATATATTTGGTTGCATTAACCCACTGCTCGCACTGTTGGGGAATGAGGGGTTGGAGGGGGATAATTGATACGGGAGAGGGGCGAGGGAGAGAGAGAGTGAGAGAGAGCGGCAAGGGAGAGAGAAAGCGAGAGAGAGGGGGAGAGGAGCGAGGGGGGGGGTTGTTTACTCGAGCAAACTCTCTCAGAGAGGTGACTCTGTGCGCACTGGAGAGATGAAGTAGCTGTTTATCAATGATTTTTTACTTCTAAAATCAAGAAGACAGAGAAAACGAGGCGCGCATGTAGCTAGCCCACATAAAGCACAGATCCCAGTCAGACTGAGCCTGTTGTAAACTGTATGTACAATTTTCATATACTTGCTTGAATTTGATATAGAATAAGTGACCTGAGAGTAATTTGGTGCGTGTTTGTCTGTGTTTTCAGCCTCTTCCAGCGGTTGGTCAGTGCTTGGAGTTTATAGGGTTAACAAAGACACTCACTCTCTGGTAACCTAGCAATGTAGGAAATTATATGCTAACAGCCAATCGTGTAACAGTATCAAGTTTGGTTGCGTCATATCGTTGTCTCGTGCTGGTCTGCTGGATTCCTCTTCATACAGGAACGTCTCCATCTACCCACACACCAGCTGGTCACAGAGTCACCAACCAGGTGGAGCTCAAGACAAAAGATGGTGGTAAGGGTCCTAGAGCAACAAAAGGCCATCACTGAACTCTGTCTTCTAAAAAAAAAACAGGCACCTGATCCCAACGTGGCAGGATATTGAGGTCCTTGAGTCAATGCATGCGGCCTTATCTCCTCTCCTGTAGTTCACAGACTCCCTTTCTGGGGAGTCATATGTGACGATCTCGTGTGTGAAGCCCGTGCTTCACCTTTTCCGCTCCAGTTTGCTGAAAGTTAATGAGGGGGACACTCAGCTCACAAAAGAGCTGAAGACAAAAATAATGACCTATCTCGATGAGAAATATGCTGACCCTGACACAGATGATCTCCTTGACATGGCTATTTTCGTGGACCCTAGGTTTAAAGGCCAATACATCAGACCAGAAAAGGTAGGGGCCATTCAAATGAGAGCTGTGTCTGAGATCATGGATGAAGACCAGGGCCAATCACAAGCAGGGCCTTCTGAGGGAGCAGCAGACCAAGGTGCAGAAGGAGGATCTGTCAGTGGACCGCCTATGCCACTGGGCGGAAAGAAGATACGCAAGTCATTGAAGAGCTTTTTCAAAAAACAGTGCCAAGAAGATGATACTTTGTCTCTCACTGAAAAACAAAAAGTGGAGAGTGAGCTGGAAAGGTACCTGATGTGCCCTGATGCAGACAGTGAGTGTAACCCTCTGGACTGGTGGATGAACACAACTTCCCCAGATGATCAAAACTTCCCCAGATTGTCTCAGCTGGCAAAAAAGTACTTGTGCATCCCAGCCACCAGCACTCCCTCAGAAATAATTTTTAGTACTGGGGGTATATTGTAACATGCACCAGGGTAGCTGTAGACCCAGAGAAAGTCAACCAGCTGGTGTTCCTAACGCAAAATAGTTCTAAGTATGATTAGAGTATTTTGCAGTATATTTCTGCAGGTTTTAAAGTTCAAACAATAATGTACTGTATCAGGTTTGTTTTTTTTATTTCACAGATGTATCTACCTCAGCTTTATTTATGTTTACAAAACACTGCACATATTTTAAAAACACTTCATTCACCAGAAGGTGAACATCTAGTGAACATCCTAGCATTAAACTTGCACTAAATTCTCAGGCTTCTCTTTGCACTATTTTATTACACTTTATTAAGCATTTCTTAAATTTTTTTTACTTTCATTTTTCATTTACATGGTAAGAGATAATTGTTAAGTTAAGTTTAAAATAAAAATGTTTAAATGTAATATATTTTTCTCCTAGTCCTTATTTTAGATGGGTCATAAAAATTATCAATAATTATCGATATCGACCGATATGAAACACTGATATCGTGATACAGTTTTCTGCCATATCGCCCAGCCCTAATGTCCCCCATTGTCTCCCGAATAAAGGCAGGAGCAGATACAGACTTCCATCTTCAGAAACTTTTATTCAATCAAAACCAAAACAAACACAGGCACGAGGGTCAGAAACAATTCTCAATACTCTAACCCAAAAGGAGATAGGAGAACCTACAAAACGAAGCTTGCAGAATGTTGGACCTGCAACTAAACAATGAAACACAGGAACTAAAATACAAAAATAACAAAGGATATGAACCAGGGAGATGGAGGACCAACAATTCCACAGAGAGAGAGAGGACAGTTTTACTAAGCGATTACTTTCTCTAACCCAAAAGAAAGCACACAGGTCCACCTACCCAAAGGGAAAAGCATGAGACGTGTTTCTACTCACAAATGGTCTTTATTATATAAAAACAGGATTCAATAAAAACATTTAAAATCTTGCCAGGGTTTCGGGAAGCCGTCACACAGAAAAAAAGAGAACTGTAATTTAACGATGTTAAACAAATCAAAGAAAACATAGAAACAAGTAAAACAAGCACAAAAAGAAAACACATAAACACAAAAGCTGGGTCTACCCAGCACTCAACCACACAATGTGGACTTCTTACACACACACACACACACGCACACACATGCTCAACCCCAACGTTTTATCCACACCACACTACAGCCAGTGACTAGACGACCCACCACCAGCTGATAAACTCGGTTAAACTCCACTCCTGTAATACATAAGAAAATATATCTTAAAAAAACAACCATAACACAAGAAAAAGGACAACAAACAAAACCACTTACACGAAGAATCTAAAGAAAACAAAACCATTAACTAAACAAAAACAGTTCAGTTCACCTTCAGTGTTGGAGAAAGCACTGCCCTGAAGCTGAGAACCACACAATATACTGCAGCTGAGGACAAACCCCAGCATGCCGACTCAACCATGTGGCTCCGGGAAACGCCAAACTCCAAAACTTTCCCCAATGCTCAGTAGCTCCTAATTTGGCTGAGGCCAAATGACTCAAAGGGTTGTTATCTGTGTACACAATACATTTGTGCCCCAATAAATATTCCCTGAATTTTTCAGCCATGGCCCACTTAAGGGCAAGATACTCCAATTTCATGGAGCTATAGTTGGCCATATTTCGCTCTGTAGGCCACAAGCCTCGACTCGCAAAGGCCACTGGATGTAACTTAACAGCCTGCTCCTGTGACAGAACGGCCCCCAAACCACTATGACTGCTATCTACTTCTAAAGTAAAGGGCCGGGAAAAGCCTGCATATGCCAGCACAGGGGCAGTATTGAGTTTGCTCTTCAAAGCCTCAAAACTCTCACTACACTGTCTCATCCATGCCGTGGTGAAATCCTGAGAGGACACTTTCCAACCCCTGTTCTGGGCCAATTCTGCTAGCCTATGGGCTCCTCTGACTGGGAATTATAAGAAAATAGTAATTAATGTTCTAAACGGGAACTCGAATAATCTGTCCCGCTACACACAGCTCAGACAAGTTTGCCGACAACACAACAGTGGTGGGTTTGATCAGAGGGAATGAAGAGACAGCATACAGAGAGGAGGTGAAAAACCTGACAGACTGGGGCAGATTAAACAACTGAATGTAGAGAAAACAAAAGAGATGGTTGTTGACTTCAGGAGGTTGTTACATGATCACTCCCCACCTGAGCATCAGAGGCTCCTCGGTGGAGACTGTCCAGAGCACCATGTTCCTTGGTGTTCACATCACAGACAAATTCATGTGGACACCCCAACACCAGCCCCATCAACAAAAAAGGCTCAGCAGTGTCTCTAATTACTGAGAAGACTGAGGAGAGTGCACCTTCCACCCTATCCTGACTATGTTCAACAGAGGGACCATTGAGGGCATTCTCTGCTGCTGCACCACAGCCTGGTACAGGAATTGTAACATTTCGGGTACAAAGGATTGTGAGGGCAGCTGCAAAGATCCTCAGGATCTCTCTCCCCTCTGTCACAGACATTTACATAACACATTGCAAAGCCCCCCCCCCCCACTCCCCACACACTCTTTTATCTCCTACCATCTGGAAAAATGTTTCATAGCATATGGAAGCCTTCACTTTCAGAATGGGCAACAGTTTCTTCCCCCAGGCCATCAGACTCCTTAACAACAACTTAAGCATTAAAGCGCCCCTCTAGTTGCACTGTTGCTCTTGTGTTCTTTTTTTAGCTCTTTGTCCTATCTGCATTTGTGGTCTTGTGTTCTGTTCTGTTCTGTTCTTGTGTTGCTCTTGTAATGTTTTGTTTCTCTGTGTACTGTGTGTATATGGTAGAAATGATAATAAAATCTACTGTACTTCACTTGGGTGAGTTAGGTGTGAAAGAATTTGACTGACCCGTGCACAGCCCTGACCTCAACCCATCCAACAACCTTTGGGATTAACTGGAATGGACATTGTGAGCCAGACTCCAAAAGATGGAGGCTGTTACAGGTGTGGGTGGGGGGGTGGGGGATGGCAAATCCAGTTTAAAGTCTATGCATACATGTCATTAAAGCCCCAGTTGATGTTTCGGACAAGCATCCCAATACTTTTGTCCATGTAGTGTATTTTCAGCTGTACGTTATTCCAGAAGGTTTAAAAGCTACAAAAATTGGTAACCAAAGAGTAAAGAACACATTTTTGTCTTACCACTGAAAACAGTGATGAATGCTACTAGTTTCTAATCAATATAGAAAAATAAGATTAGGTAACTGAATGGGTTGAGCACTTTGGAAATATTGTATCATCTTGACCATCACATTGCTGACATTCAGACACTATAGTGAGGCCAAAATATTATGTCCATAAAGGCCTTCATTTTCCTGACTGAAACAGTGATTTCTCATGACACAAATGAAGAGGAAAACTGGCCAAAAATCTGCACAGTACTGAAAAGAATAGTCCTCTGTGCACAAGGCTAAGGTTTATGAGCGTTCTTACAAAGCACTGCCTTTGAGGCAGTAATAAACACATCACTCACTTTATGTAAACAATTACAAAAGCTGGGTTTGTAAATGCATTTCAAAATATATATTTAAAATGTTTGGTGAACACAAGTCTTTGGTCAAATACAAATAGCCCATAAATAAAGGCACACTTAAGGTATAGAATCTGCTCACCTGACTCCCGAAAGCAATGGCAATGCGATAATTATTTTAGTGGTGAAAACATGGTCAATTATGTACAGTTATAGAGGTACATGTGCATAAATATACAATACATCAGTGATTTCCAAACCAGTCCTTAGGAACTCAAGATGGTCCACAGATTCTGTTCAATCATTGTGTTTTGAACTGTTCAGCCATTATATTTTTAAAATTCTGGACCATCTGGGGGTCCCTGTGGACCAATTAAAAAGAACATTCCTGGAATGTACAACCCATGCTCTGCCCACAATGCATCATTTAATAGAGGTCAAAAAGCCTTTATGATAATATAAATGTTAATGCTCTAATGGAAGTTTAATAAGATTTCTAATAATTCTAAGCTAATAGCAACTCACATTATTGTATTGGCAATTCCATATTAAACAAGGTATTAAACATTGACATGTTTTTGAACATGCATTTACGCTTGCATGTAGCAGTTTTACAGTGACTGCTTTGGTAAAGAGCCCTGGCATAAAACTGTCAGCATAGTTTTCCTCTCCTAAAAACAGTTGCAAAACACTTGCAGTTTTACTGCAACAAAAAATGTTGACTAAAATAATTAAATATTTTAAGTAGTTCTGGTACCACTTTACAATAAGACAACCCTCAAAAACAGTTTATAAATGATTAATAAACAGGCTTTTAATTATTTTGAGGACAGTTTATAAATAATTCATAAGCAGCTGTAAACAAGTCAGACAGAATGACACACTGCCAGAGAAAAGGACAAGGTAAGCAACCTGCAAGATCTAAAATATTGCCAAATAGTGAACCTGCATCTATGACTAGCTTAACTTGTTTAGAAGTGCTTATTAATCGTTTAAAACTGTCAACAACCTGATTATAAATTAGTTTAAAGTCCTTTAGTAGTTCTTCTTTTAAATTTATTTTGCTTATTATTAATAGGGATATCAAAATAACATGTTCAATTAGATTCATTAATCCCAGGAAAAACAGGGCTTTAAAAAATTCATGGATTATATTAGTTTAGGGGGTGTGTCATTCATTTCGCACCCCCACTGACCCACCCAGTGGAAAACACATGAGACACGTACAATGCTATGCTACACATGGTGCTACAGCTACAAATCAAGCCACACCCCATCTTCCAGACCACCCAACAATGTGTCTCCACCCCATTCAAAATGTTTGTGATGCTGTCATAACGTGTATAATGCAGACACACTTGCCAGAGAAAGTTGATAAGTGAATATAAAACTTTGATAATAGAAGTGCAATTTCAAACACATTAGCTTGGAGGTCCATCACTCTGAGAACCTTAGAACTTCAACTTAGGAAGAGGGACTCTGCTGCGGAATCCTTCCTTTCCTGTCTCTGTAGAGCAGTGGCAGACACCACAAACTATGCACTGCGCAGAATTTTCTCACATTCACATATTTTAGTAAACACACAGACAGGAGAGGGACATGAACGAGAGGCTTAGAGGTACCATGCAAAACCCACAGCTGGAATGTAGACGTCTATCCCCCCTTCCCCTATTGCGGTGTACAGGACACGTTCACCAAGCTTAACAACACAACTTCTAACCAGATCCCTCGTACTGAGTGGGTGACCACACAACAATTTTGAAGCACAGCTGGATATTTATACCCACAAAACTCCACACACAGTTACACAACACAAACAATCACCTACTAAACATGTATCACTTAATGCAAACACAACACAGATTGACATGTCTTTAGGTACATAAAAACCCAGCTATAGAGCTAATGAGTCTCCACAGCTACACCTGGGTTACTCTGGCACCTAACAACCATTAATACAACGCACCCTCATGACATACATATATTCCCAGAGCCGTATACCACCTTATACTCAGGCGACAGGCTTCATTGTGGGCGTGACCAAGAAATACTAGATGTGAAAGATGCCTGTGCTTTTATGTACAATGTCAAACTGCACCATTTAAATGGACTTAGTTCTGTCACTTAGTTCTAGCTGAATATTTTTTTCCCTTTCTTTAGCATATTAGGGAGCATTTTTGCACATGAACTGTGCAAGAAACATAAGAGAACATCTATAATGATTATTCGTTCACTCATATGCCAAAATTAATTTACATTTAATTAATTTAAGTACCTTTACCACAGATTAATTTAGATTAATTAATCAGAGCTTGAAATTAATTAAATGAATTTTTAATCACATGATACCTCTTATTATTAAAGGCCCGAGGATTCCCACTGGTACAATCACTCTATTTATTCTAGTATTGCTGTTTGGAGAGGACTCTACTGATGCAAGAACAGTGCTCCATAAATCAAAACAGCTTAAAGGAGAAATGAGACATGATCCCTCCTGCTCCAGCTGTGTGAAAAAACAAAGCAGTCTGAGGAAAGCAACCATGTTCCTCTGACAGGTGGATATGCAGTGGCACATGAACTCCCAGCATGACCTGTTTCTGCTGCTCACTCCTCTCCATCTCCCTGCTTGGTGAATTTTACATCCTCTTAAAAGATTTCTCATGTCAATGCCTGGCCGCTTGCACTGACCATTACAGCCGTGCACCTCCAGCCTTCCCATTTTTATAAGCTCTCGTTATTTCCACTGATCAATTGCTATGGCCTTCAATCAATACAGAGGTCTTCAGGCTGAAATAGCTTTATTTTGGAGCATCCAATCATGGTCTACTTTGGAGACAAAAAAAGAGTTGCTGGCAGACAACAAGAAAATTGACGTTCTCTAGACAGGCAATCAATTCCGTGAAGTTCAGAGTGATTCCGAGGCTCAGCCGGATCATTTCTTAGAGGAAGTCAGTCAAAGGAAAGCAGGTCAGGAAGTTGAAAAACGGTTTGAACGTGAACTGATCCACATTATTTCCTTTTCAATGGAGAGCAATTAAAAGGTCATTTCTACTTTCTAATCAAATGTTCTCAATTAATTTAGAAGAATAAATGGTAAATTGTTGCAAAACTTGTTCTGTATATAGTATGTTTGTTATCTTAATCAAAACCACTGATCTGAAGCTCAATGCTGATGCTGTCATGTAAATAATTTTCTAATCACCAATAAATATAACAATTCCTGATGAATATATATCAATAGCATTCTTAAAATAACATACAGGTTATAGCCCCGCCCATTTTAAGACAACCCAACACACTTCCTGGTTAAACCCCGCCCACGTCCAGCTTCAAGAGGTAGCCACCTGAAATGGTTTTCCAACAGTCTTGAAGGAGTTCCCAGAGGAGTTTAGCAGAAAACACCTGCGTGCAAAGCAGTAATCAGAGCAAAGGGTGGCTATTTTGAAGAAACTAGAATATAAAACATGTTTTCAGTTATTTCTCCTTTTTTTGTTAAGTACATAACTCCACATGTGTTCATTCATAGCGTTGATGCCTTCAGTGAGAATCTACCAATGTAAATGGTCATGAAAATAAAGAAACACATTGAATGAGAAGCTGTGTCCAAACTTTTGGCTTGTACTATTTATTTTGTACATGTACACTCACAAACTTGGCGATTTTTATTCAAGCCAGTTAGCTGCCATTCTAGGCTTAAATTATTATTTATTTTCCAAAGCCAGAGGAAGATGCAACATAAGAATGAAAGAGCTAGTAAAATGGCCAGTGAAACAGATACTAGGCTACATACTCATAGGAATTGTTTTCAACTGGATCAAGACTGGATAAATCAGACTTTGTATCATCAGACTCATTCTCTGAAGTGAGCTGTTATTTTATTAGCAGCATCCTCAAAAGTGGACTATTTACAAAGAGCCATCAATATATTTTAGTTTAAAACATACATATTTAAAAACGGATTGTTTTGGAAAATCCAAAAAATCCCATATTGTATGTGACCACCAACCTCAGAGCATTAAGCCACAAACATTCTAACGTTCTAATTACTGACATAACAAAATTTTAAAAATCTTTATACACAAAAGTTTGACAGTCATAATTTTATCTAACAGTCCATCAAAAATTAAATCACATTCAACTCGGTCAATATCTGATCTGCTGATGGACCAAATGACAGACTGCTGTTCAGGACAGTTAAGTGAACAACACACACAAAAAAGAAACAAAGACCTGCTCTTTGATGATGCAAAACAAATCTTTACATTTTGGGGATACTTGACATGCATTAAAAGCATTACCAGCAAAGGTGCTGCGAAGATGTTGTTTTCATTACATGATTTTATAAACCATCTTTCTTGAGTATTTATGTTTGTTCATCACTTCTATGGCACTGTAACCACAGTAACCACAGCTAATGCTTTTACACAGCAAATTGAATGATCGGTAGTACTTTATAATAACTACTCCCTATTAAGCATTTTTAACCATTGGTAAGGTCTTGGTTAATTCTCTGTATTATGCATTTATTAATATATTTGTTCAGCATGATAAAAGGTGATTAAAACTGGCAATTGTATTACTATGCAATTATTTGTAAAATCAATTTTATTAGAACAAGGGTGCTATGTTTAAAATGCCCAATTTGATGAAAAATGTAGTTCTAATCAGAATAAAAATAAATATTGATGAGGTTAATCATTTGGATCAAGTAAGTTAATCAAGCAGATCCGGGATCCATCTCACACAACCCTGTAGCACAATTGCCATGAGCATGTTAGAAGAGGATAATTTCCCTGTTTTGATATATTTATGTGTATATATGCAGAAAAATATAC
The DNA here is from genome assembly GCA_037577295.1 of Ladigesia roloffi. Lineage (NCBI taxonomy): Eukaryota > Metazoa > Chordata > Actinopteri > Characiformes > Alestidae > Ladigesia > Ladigesia roloffi. Next base: position 8,308 of record JBBKCR010143511.1, on the reverse strand, counting down.
ATAGAGAGAGAACTTTAATACAGAGGGAAATCGGGAGTTGAGAGAACCTGGAGAATTAGTTGAACTTGAATGTAGACGGATTTGGTAAGTTGTGAAAGTTGATTTTGTTTGTTTTTTATCCTTCTGTTATGAAATGTTTCTGTAATGGTTATGTGGTTGACAGTATTTTGCTAATCATAGTTTCTGAAATGAGAGAGAGTGCAGGGTTTTATATGTATGTATGGCTGTATATTCTATTTATGATCAATATTCAAATAAATATCTTATATTTTCTGTCACCCTTTGGTGTGGTTTCATGACTTATAATTCATGACTTATTCTTAAGTAACTAATTACAACTCTTGAGTTAATCATCAGCAATCAACAAGTCATTTGTAAATGTTTTATAAAGCACAGACAAGCCACACTTTAGAAGAGCTCCCAAAATATATTTGAGTAACTATTTATAACTCTTGAATTAATCATGATCAAGTCTTATCAAGTCATTTGTAAATGTTTTGTAAAGCACAGACAAGGCACACTTTAAAAGAGCTCCCAAAATATACGTAATTTAAGAGTTATGACTGGATAGTTAATCATGCATTCTACTTTTGGTAAGTTTTTTTAAAGCATTTATTCATACACAAACTACATTTAATGAAGGTCTGTGAAATATTGCATCAGTGAAAGTTAGTCACATTAGCCTAAACAATAGTGTAATTAAATAATGTTTAACAATGTTTAACAAATACTGAACAATCACATTAATTAATGCATAATAAATGATGAATAGTACTTAAGTACAGCTACTTACAGATGCTTAAAAAGTAAATGACTCATCCTGGGGAAATCTCATTGTGGGACTGGCTCAAAGTGGGTGTATGTATACACCAAGGCTGAATTTCAGAAAGATACTTGAGAGACAGTATTAAGAGACCACTAAGACTTATTTAAAAGCATTAACAATCAGCATGTCATGGGAAAATTAAAAGACTCAAAACTAAATGCTCTGAAAATGCTGCTAAGGGTGAATTAAAGAACAGACTGTCTTGTAACCTTGGGGCAGAACCAAACATTTTTTATCAGGATTGGCAAGCACAAAAAGGGTCGAAAGTTTAAATGTGGACATGTACCACTTGTTGAAACAAGCTAACACTGTACTTCACAGCAGTCATTTCTCTGTGTTTCTGAGCAGCTGCACTTTGTCTTATCTACAACATGATCAAACATCACAAAAAAATATCCTAAATAACTACAGCAAATCTCAGCTCTAAACCAAATAGGATAAGTCTCATATAATTCCATAAACAAGCTAAGAGAAATGAACATGACTGTAGTAATGGAAGTCAAGACATTAAGACATTTGTACATTAATTGTAGCAATTCAATCACATGTTAAGGACTGAACATGTCTCTCAGTATAAATACAATGTAAAGTATATAATTAGAGTTTATGGAGTAGTTACAGCAGTTTCCAGCTGGGATGTGGTCCTGGACACTGCAGGATTATAGAGAATTACTCTAGTTTCTGTATATGAAATCATCACAGCACATTGGACACCGAATCACTAACAGACTGTGTGAATCTACAGCTTGGGCTAGATAAAAATCAGCTTCATTATAGACAAAACACTTTTCTTTTGACCTGTAGATGGTGCTGTATATCTCCGGTCCATAATGTTGATGACCTTCACCGCAAGAAAATTAACGGGGATTGACATGCATCAAAACAATACCAGCAACGGTGCTGCCAAGCTGTTGTTCTCATTACATGATTTTATAAACCATCTTTCTTGAGTATTTATATTTCTTCATCACTTCTAAGTCACTGTAACCACAAAAAAGAGGCTTAGCTTAGCTCCATTTCATTAATGAACAAAGGAGGACAATGGATAAAATCTGATTGGACTGCAGTGAATATCAACTCTCCATGACAAAAGGCAGCATTTTATCACATTTTTACACAATATGAAAGCAGACAATCTTTTAAAAAATGAATCAATAAAAAATGTGTAAATTTTTTACTTAATAAGTATCTAAAATTACTAGAATTTTTCAAACCAAAAGAGTTAAATAAATACTTCTTAAATATAAACAAACTATTATGTATAGTTTTGCACTTTTGTCTTGAACATACACACAAACATACACACAGACAAGCCTACACACACACACACACACACACACACACACACACTGTAGTACATTGTAATGTTTTATGGATGTTTCACAGTAGGCAAATAGAGCTTTTGTTGTTACTGATAAAAAAGATTTCACTCACTACATTTTCACAAATCTGGCACAAAGTTAAATTGGCTTGACCTGATATCAATCTCAGCTCCCACAACAAAGCCCACCAGTGTCTCATAAAATGTAGAAAAAGAGAGAATGGCAAAACGAAAAACAACACAAACCCCAAACACACATACACACATCTACACACACACACACAAGCACATTCCATCACAGAAGTAGTTTAGTCACTTTTGGATGACAGGAGTCTTTCATTCAAAAGCACACACACACACACAAACACAGCATTCTTTATCAGAAAAGCTCCAACTATTGGAGATTTTAAGTTTTTAGAGAAATGTTTTGATGGTACTCTAAAAGAAATGTCAAATGTTTTTGGTCTAAATTTTTAATGGTTTACTAGAAGAAATATTTGATGACTTGTACCAGAAATGTATATATTTAGAGAAAATGTTTAATGGTTTCCTGGAGGGAATGTTTGTGAACTAGATGGAATTTTAGATTATTTTTAATTTTCAAATATTTACTGTTATTTTACAGGAAATACTAGATCATTTTGTTGTGTAAATAACAGATGATTCTTTGTGAAAATATTTGATGATTTTCTTGTAGACATGTTTGATGTTCTTTTAGAGGACTTTATATTAGAAATATTTGATGGCTTTCTGGGGGTTTACTAAAGAAAATTATCTGGTTGTTGTAGCAGAAATGTTTGTCAAAAAAAAAGAGTTTGAATGTAAATCACCTGTAATTAAAGATGAACAGCACTACTGGGCAGTTATGGTGGGGTTAGAGGGGACACACTCACATACACACACACACGCACACACACACACACAAACAAACACACAATCACACTGATTTGACCACAGGCATGCAACACATAATGCCTAAAAATAGTTAGCACTCAGTCCTTTAAACCACTCATGCCTAAACAATGAAAAAATAAAGATGTCACAGCTCTGTATACATGTACAACTCACTCAGACACACACATATATAAACACTAGCAATGCCTACCTTACGTGGATAATATACCAGTGGTTTCAAACAGCAGCCAATAGAGGATGAATTGTGGATTCTTCATTTCAGAGTAACAGTAAAAAGAGAAGAAAGAAGAAAGGGTGGAGAGAAGCTGTGAGGACTGGAGTACAGAAGAGCGATGTGAGGTTTCATGGTGCACACACTAGCACGCGCTGGGCAGAATGTGAGAGTGTAGCAAATACAGCGTGGATCATACTCACACACACACACACACAAACACACACACACACACTCACTCTCTCTCTCTCCTCTCTCTCCACACACAGCCAGTGAGCTGCTTGTCTGTGAGAGACACTTACCCTCTCGCTCTCTTTCCTTTGTACTGTATCTCTCTCTTTCTCTTCTCGCTTTCTTGTTCTTTCCATCTTTTTCAATTCGATTACCTTACATTTTATTTATATAACGCTTTTTAAAACCAGGTTTTCACAAAGCAGCTAGGTCTGAGTTCAGGTCTGAGCCCCTAGTAAGAAAGCCAAAGGCGACGGAGGCGAGAAAAATCTCCCTCAGCTGAAGGAAGAAGCCTCGGGAGGAACCAAGACTCAAAAGGGGAAACACTGCTCCTCAGGTCGACCCAGAGGAAAAGAAAAGAGAATCTTTAACAAGAGAACGGCTTCATGAATAAGATTATTTTTGGAGAATTATTTACAACTGTGAGGAATGCAAGTAAAGATTCTTGCGTATCATGCTAAAGCAGCCTAGCTAGAAAAGGCAGAACAAGGAGGTACGATGGGCATGAGTGTATCCTGAGACTCTGGTGTACCTCCACTCTGCCATCACAAACATACATGAATGCGAGCAGTAGTGGGGTGATAGCACCAATGTCCCAGTTTACTTTAATTCTCTGTGCCCACTGCCTCCCAGCTCTACACCTTTCATCTGGCAGGAAAAAAGAATTACAGAAAGTCTGACTAAGCAATAGTTTTCTGGTTGGACTTAAAAACTGAGACTGTGCCATAGTCCCGAATGCTAATCGCAAAAATATTTCAGAGTTTGGGTGCTATATATGAGAATGCTGTTCTGTACTCTGAAGCCTTCATAGGGACAAGTATGTAGTCAGCACCTTGAGATCTGAGTGACTGTGGAGGTTCATAGTAAGAGATAAGATCCTGGAGGTATTCAGGTGCGAGGCCTTTCAAGGTTTGTAGAATTTTGTAATCAATATGAAATTTGATTCGAAGTGAATGAAGTCTTGATAATATTGGGCTAATGTGGTCAAATTTCCTGGTTCTAGTCATGACCAGCGCATACTGAACTAGTTGTGGCTTATTAAGATATTTGTTGGAGCAGCCTGAAGTGACGCTGTTACAATAGCTGATTCTGGAAGTAATAAAGGCCTTGACCAATTCTGCATCATGGTGAGTGCACTGATTAACATAGTTGTATCAATAACTAAGTTTACATGGACAGTTTTTTCATTTTGATTAAATTTAATCTGATTAAAATAACCCAAACGAACTGTTTACATGGGCGTCAAATAAAGAGATCCTCATTTCTTCCACGTATATATGTTCAAGACATTTAATCCAATCGTACATTATTTTGAGAAGTGCTCTGGTAGACCTAGGCTACTTTTCTGGTATACAAAAAGCGAAAAAAATTCTATCTGAATCACTGAGGTTTCCTTTCTCCTCATTTATCCGCCGTTGCGTCTCAGAAGCAGTTTAATGTGAGGGCGAGCTTCACTCTGCGCCTCGCGCTCTGTGGTTCTGAAAAAGCCCTACGTTTATAAACACTGATAATGGTGAGAAATAGCCAAATAATACGTGTATTCAGTGAAAAAAAAATTATTTAAAGGAAAAGAGTCTAGAGAGACAGATCATACAGTTTGGTTCTAACATTGGAGAAATGCTACCGTGAGGCTACTACAGATCGAGCCATGCTAACAGCTATTGGTGATTCTGGAGTGCTGAGGTTTCTGTTTTGATTTATGCTCATCCACTCTCTCCACCATACTGAACTGTTTTCATGTATCCAATAAAAACTTAGTGTCAGCGGCAGGACAGTTTTTGTTTTTATTTCGTTCACTGCTGATCCTGAGCTAAACTTTTCTGCCCTACTCTCTCGTAGACATATTTAAGAATTTTACCAGTTCCTCACTACAACTGTTGACAATCTGTGTGTTGTGCTGTACTGAGGTCGGGCTGGCAAGGACAAGCGTTCTGGATGCGGTGGAGTACTGAGGTCCTCAGGCGCGGTGCTGCCTGGAGAGGAGGGTGCTGCAGGCATAGGCGGTTCTACACGGGGGCTCGGGGGGGCAGGGCCTCTAGAATTACTCCTGGCCCCCCTTATGGGCCAAATATTTTAGTATCAATTTCTTATCGCAACATGTGCTGGCTTGAAAAATCTGAGCTAAGGCTGTTCTAGATGGACTACTTAAAAGCGCTTCAAACGCGAGCTGACCCACACGCGCAACACTCACGCCCCCCACCCCCGAGCACATGCACAAAATGCACACCCACCCCGGGTTATATGTGCCCCCCTAAAAACACACTGCCCCCCGCCCCTCAGCCCTCAGCCCCCATGGTAATTTTGGTCTAGAACCGCCACAGGCTGCAGGTGTCACTGACCTGGACCCAGCACCTGCCCTCTGTGGACTGCAGCAGCTCTGGCTTTGGCATGGCTGGAAAAATCGTGCCATTTGTTCCGTACATCCTGCTAGTTTCTTCATGCACCTGAACTGGAGGTGCATCCTCTTTTTGGCTATGTCACTCCATATGTCTTTATTAGTGCTGTTATGGATATTGTTTCTAAAGCTGGCGAAGAGTGTTGTCTTATTGACATTCACTTCGTCCAGCAAAATTTAAAGTTCTTGAGATGAGTTATGGCCCACATTTACTTAAAAAAAGTTTGGTAACAATTTCCACACAGAAATTAATTGTAATATTTACTAAGGAATTCCTCAAGTAAAGTTTACTTACTAGTATGAATTGTTAAGTCAAACATACCCAAGTAGATTTTCGATCAATTTTGTTTCTCAAAAACAAAATATACTTAGCTTTTGCAAGTATATTTACTCCAGACTACCTTTGTGTCCCACTACAAAACTGTACGCCAGCAGGCGGGATTCGAACACCAATCGTCTGAATGCAGGGACAATGCCCGAACCACTAGGACATCCAGCAGCACCTTAGCACTGATTGCAGAACGTTTTTCAGTGTACATGCAAATTAACAGGATTTGCATGTACACAGGATGTCTCCTGTAGCGTCGCACTTAAGACACAGCGACTTAAGAAGCCTCCTAAGGGACAGTTCGGAGAACACACTTAGAACTTTGGTAAGATATATCTTAGAAAATCTTCTTAGCACACTAAGAGTTTTCATTATCGAGAAACCGGTCAGTGATGCCCTAAACCAGGATAAGGCTATTCCAGTGACAAGGTCTTTTAGTCTGCTCGAGATCTGCACAACGTTCACATGCCAGTCTGAGTTTATGTATACACAAAGTCCCCCACCTGATGCTTTGTGGCTAAATTTAGTATCACAGTCGCTGTGGTACATTAGAATGATGTTAATAGCCGTAGCTGTCTCCAAAATGCTGTTCATGAGCACAACAATCACTGAGCTCTCACTGATTGTTTGCTGGAGTCAGAAATAGACCAGTTTATTGTCCAGGGAGCAAAAGTTGGCAAGGAAGATAGATGGGATTGCTGTCTGGCTAGCATTCATTTTTAGCCTAGAATAGACCCCCGGCCATAGACTTTAGGCGACACCGTGGTGTAAGGGGCGTGGTCCAAATAGCAAGCTGAGACCTTGGAGTAGCAGTAGCAGCTTGTCTACAAGGTAAGCTACTCAGTCTTCTCTTATCTGGAGGAGTATCGGGTGGTCATAAACATGCATAACTGCTGTTCAAATGCACATGTTTGGACAAAAGTGTTGGGCCCAGATTGGCCGCTGTGACCTAGCTCGCCACCATCTTGGTGATCATGCCAGCCATCTGCTTACTTATCATCTCAGTAAGGCATAAGGTATCAAGGAACTTTCATCTTAAATCTAAGGTGCTAAGCTTGCTGGTAGTATGAGAGAGATTAATTTAATTAACTGAGCGTGCTTTTTGAAATTTCCTATTTTTCTGTTTAGTTCAGGGAATAGTCTTGATATTATAGAAATTAGAGTGAAACCTAGATCATGACTAAAGGCAACTAAAAACGGTTGTTTATGTCAGTTTGTGTGCCTCATGGTCAGAGGCGATCCTAGGGTCTGTTGGGGCCCCAAGCATAAATTCCCTGGGGCCCCTCCTCTAACCAATTTTTTACCGTAGTTTAAAGTATCAGCTCTCGTTTGCCATCTAGAGGCTTGGGGGATCCTCTGCTCATGGCCTGTGAGGTTTATCAGCAGCGGCTACCTGAGCTGCACTGCGAGCTAGGTAACAGAATGTGGGATCTGCTGCAAGAGATGAGAGCAGCACTCTCCCAAGGGAGGTGGAGGCTAAGAGATCAGGCATATCGTAGTGTCTAGGGTAATTTGCACACCTGTTTATCGCTAGCTTTACTGATCTCTAATTGCGACAGAAGAAACACCTTCCTAACAGTAGCTGGTGATTCCCCCTGAATTAGTCCCTAAATTAGTAGCTAATTTCTTGTTTCAAAGAACTGAATCACCAATTGCCAGAGCACTTTGATAAGTCTTCTTTGCTGGCGCTTCACTGAGTGGGTCAAACCTGTTTGACATGTGAACAGGATCACAAATTTTTTTGGTCTCTATATTTTGTACTTATTGTCCATCTCCACATCGGTCCTTTACTACTGATGAGTTTACTACTGATAAGTGCTTAATAAGAACATCTGTTCACTGCTATACAATAGTTAAAATGTATATCCTGCTATGAATGTACATGTCTACAGACAGATCTGCAGCCTTCTTCTTCTGGCTATATAGTAACCATACTGCTGCAGAAAACCAGCATTTTAATTTTTTTATGAATATTAACAATACATAATGAATATATATATATATATATATATACAGTGGGGAAAAAAAGTATTTAGTCAGCCACCGATTGTGCAAGTTCTCCCACTTAAAATGATGGCAGA
>JBBKCR010143498.1:0-19914 GCA_037577295.1 Ladigesia roloffi | reverse complement strand
GTGCATTAAGGCAGCAGAGATCTCGCTCTCAGCGGAGCTTTCAGTAAGGGACCGTGAGGAAAGTGCTAGTTTTCTTCGTTTCTTTTTAGCTTCTCTGTTGAAGGGCCTATTGACATCGCTCGCGAATACCCTTTTCTTTTGCGATTCCGACTAAGTCTGAAGTTTTTTTTGGACGCGGAGGAACGCCAAAATAATTACTTAATGGAGATTGCTTCTTGGACATCTTTAAAATGCTCCAGAAATGTCTTCCGTCCTCCACAAAATCTTAGGTGCGCTAATGCGTGCTGCAGCCTTTTTTCAGACGTACGGACCACTTATGTGCACCCCTGTCTATAAGTTCAACACATTGTGAGCTTGCAGATCATGTGGTCTGCACTTATTGTAGGATTCAAACGGTTTCCCCCCCTCCTAATTCTTATCTTTTTTCCCTGCAGGTATCTGTTGCAGATTTTCAATCGTTTGTTCAGTCACTTTGTCCATCAGAAACTTTTGATGCCCTTTGATCTCCTGTAGACCCAAACAATTTTTAAAACTCCTATTTTATTAGGGTTTTTTTTAACTTGTTTTGTTCTGTCTGCTTTGATGTATTCAATTAAAATATATCCATCAAAATACATGTCTGTGCTTTTTATTGCTCTTTTAAAAACAGTATGGTAAAAAGTAAAAATACTGTATGTGAAAATGTATTGGGACACCCCACCATTGCACCCACAGGGTCTTCAATGACATTGCATTCAAATACATAGACTGTAATATGGGATTGGTCTCTCTTTGCAGCTATAACAGTTCCACTCTTTTTGGAAGGCTTTCCATAAGTTTCTGTAAAACTTTTGACCCATGCATTCTTTAGCTTTTATGAGATCAAGCACTGATGTTGGACGAGAAAGTCTGGCTCACAATCTCTGTTCCAGTTAATTCCAAAGGTGCTTGTTGGGATTGAGGTCAGGGCTCAATCCCAATACGTATGTCCATATAGTGTATGAGCCATATTTTCTTGCGCGCCTCTATTAGGTGTATTAGGGTTGTGTTGATGTACCGAGGCTTGGACACAGCCTGTGCTGGAAGACTGCTCAGATTCTTATTTATTGTTCGTTTATGTATTTTGTACGTTATTATTTTTGTTTTTAAGTCATGACGGAAATCTTTTCGACTCTCTTCGGTCAAAGCGAAGCTCAGGGTCCTCCTGGCCCGGGCTCTCTAGGCTTCGGGCCGGGGAAGCCGCCGCCACCGATCCAGCAGACTCAAGCCCCTGTGCCGCCTCAGATTCCACCACAGCCCGGGGATGAAGGGCCTGGAGCTCGGAAGCCTGGAGCCATGAACGAGCCTTTTTATTTATTACGAGAACTGCCTGGTAAATATTATTGATGTATAGAGGCAGTAAAGTTGATACATTGTTTGTTTCTTTCCGTTGTTTATGCGGATCTGATAGCCAAAACTTCAGTATTAAGTAGAAAGCTGCACTGTATGGACAAAAGTATTGGGACAACTCATTTCAATTCAGGCTAGTTCGCTTACTTACAATCTTTGTGCTTTTTGCAAACCCGCGACATTTTGAACAATGACATGCTTCCGGATTTGTGGAGACAGTTTGGGGAGGAATCTTTTCTATTCCAGCATGGTTGTGCCCCAGTGCACAAAACAAGTTCCGTAAAGACATGTCTGGAGGAGTTCAGTGTGGATGAATTTCACTGTTCCCCACAGAGTCCTGGCTTCATCCAACACCTGTGGGATGAACTGGAAAGGAGATTGTGAGCCAGACATTCTTGTCCCAACATCAGTACCAGACCTCTTTATTGATCTACAGAATGAATGGGCATACATTCTTACAGAAGCTCCAAAGAATTGTGGAAAACACTTATAGCTTTTCATAGGGGATTGGGGGTAATTTCACATTAAAGTCCATGTATTTGAATGCAGTGTCGTTATAACGTCCCTGATGGTGTAACGGTCAGTCGTCTCAATACCTTTGTCCACATTGTGTAGCTAGTTACCAATGCATCGTGTGGCTGTATTTGCCTATTACCGTTGTGTGTATGTGTGTTTTAATCAGCTGGGAGCGATTTAACGGGGAACACAAACCTGATCACACACTACAATCTGGAACATGCATACAACAAATTTTGTGGTAAGAAGGTGAAGGAAAAACTCAGCAACTTTCTACCAGAATTACCAGGTAAGTCAAAATCTGATGAGTTGGATATCATTTGGATATAGTTTGGATATGTAACTGTCATCGCATGAGGGCGTTAAGACAATCCATGTTTATATGCATCGCAAAGGGTGTTAATAGAGAGTTTGTGCCTCAACCCGCTTGTGCAAAACATTATCTTGTGATATATCATTACTTATGTCAATATCACTTACTGATCTCAGTTGAGTGCTGTACATACTTTCTGTCATTAATAATTCACTTTATTGTAAGTCACATAACTATAGTCTTCATACACAGCATTTGTGTATGTAGCCTAGTGTACTTCATCTTGTTTTTTTTCCCTACAGCTTTTTGTTGGATTTGCACATTTCCCACTTGAGGGACTAATAACAATTTATCTTATCTTATATAGGCTTTAAATATTAAATGGTCTTTAATCAAGTTTTCTGATTCAAATGTTTTTCTGGATATCTTTAGGTTATGCTGGAAGATAAGATAAACCTTTTTTAGTCCCACAGGTAGGGAATTTGTTATTGCACCAAGTGAAATTAAGAAATTAAGAGCAGCATAACCAATAGAATAATAGTTTTGGGCATTTTAATGCACTATTCGATTAGAGCATTAGTCATCAAGTGCTGCTGTTGGATGAATAAATTCTGAATCATTCTGACTCATCACAAATAAACTGGATGGTGCTCCGTCACTCCAGAGAAAGCCGTGCGGTGCTGAGGTGCTTTCTCTTGGGATTAGTTTTAATAAACTCTTGGCATTGTGCATGATAACATTAGGCTCATGTCTGGCTACTCTAGAGCATCCCATTCTGCTGGCAGTGCTTTCTGTGGTGATTGAACACACTATCTGTATATAGCAGGATTTCTCTACAATGAACGCACTTTAAAGCTTGAAAGTTCTTTAGAAATATCTAGATACTCTTGAACAGTTAGTGCCAGTATCCAAGACAAGAACTAAGCCTGGAATAGCTTTTCTTTTCAATAGAGAATATTCATCCAGAATGCTGTGTAGTATAGGATTAGGCCTGGTACTTGTCTAGGAAAATGGACCATAGTATTGAATGGAATAAACTTAGAGATATAGGGTCCTAATGCTGAGTACAGACTCAGCATATTACTGTTGCAAAATAAAACATTCAAATCATGATGTTATTTGTTTAGGCATGATAGACTGTCCTGGCGTTCAGGATGGCAGTTCTCTTCGCTCTCTAATAGAGAAGCCTCCAGTTTGTGGAAACTCCTTCAGCCCGCTGACGGGAGCATTACTGACTGGCTTCAGACTACACACTGGACCGGTGTGTACACTTTTCACCCGTCCAACAACACGTATTTACATAAGTGGTGAAATGGAGGCCAGCCATGCATCTGAAACTTGCATTTGCAATCTTAAAATGTTCACAATATATATTTTTTTACAATTATGACAACTGTGATTTGAATCCATTTTTCAGTGTACTTTTTATGACTTGGTACTAAATTTTCTCTTTAATTAAATGTACATTTGTTGTATTCAGGGCCTCATTTGATGACATGTTGTGCTTGTATAACTGAATATGAAAACTAAAGGATATTGAATCTTATAAAAGTGTGTGCTTCTGATGAGAGATATGCCTCTTTGTTGGAGATATTAAATGTTTTTGTGTGCTTGTTAGCTTCCAGAGCAATACAGACTCATGCACATTCAGCCTCCAAAGAAGAAAAGCAAACATAAACACAGACACCACAGACCTCAGGACCCCATACCTCCAGGTAACACTCAGTACCTTATGTAACTCATATTGTTTTTGGAATAGATTTTCCTGCCGACTAAACTGTCTGGTGTTCTGTAAGCAGAAACGCCATCAGATTCTGATCCCAAGAAGAAAAAGAAGAAGAGGGATGATGACCCTGAGCGCAAGAAGAAAAAGAAGGACAAGAAGAAGAAAAAGGTGGGTGAAATTGTTCCACAAAACCTGTAGGCAGAGATAGGTGGAACTGTGGTGAAAATAAGAGCATCAACAGCCTAACCCAAACTTAGGCATAGTCTCCACCAGGGGATCGGGAAACTATGGCTCACGAGCCAAATGTGGCTCTTTTGAAGGCTGCACCTGGCAAACAAATATAAAAAAAATGTATTCCAATCAATTGTTACCGACCAATCATGTTCATGGTTGCGGGTGACTGGAGCCAATCACAGCTGTCCTCCGGGACAACACCAAACTTTTTTGGATAATGCGTAACCTACACGGGTCGTTGTGAGGTCAGGATGTAAAATTCCCTCCTTTCATCAAGTAGCCAGCTAGCTAAGTGCAGAAACACTCTTTATTGAAGGAGATGGCTAAAAGAAAAAAGACAAGGAGTATCATGCACTTCTGCAGGAATGGACAGAGGAATTCGCCTTTGTGGAGAGAGCAGGTTCTGCAGTGTGTCTAATATGCAATGATGGGGGATGTATGTTAAAACATTCATGCTTGATGTTGCCAGTGACATTTTTTATGATTTTTTTAAAAGACAAGATAATCAAACGGATAAAAGACATGCCTCTGTCGGCAAGAAATGTTCACAATCGTACCATCATGATGGCAAATCAAATTGAGGCAACACAAGTGAAGGACATGAATGCAGCACCATTCTTTTCTCTCGCTTTGAATGAGTCAACAGATGTCATTTATCCCAGTTCGGCGTGATTGGAAGGTATGCTGTCGGTGATACAATACGTTGCTGTTTTGCCCATGAAAGGGACAAGAGGGGAGGATTTTTTCAAGTCTTTCACCAAGTTCGCTAAGGATAAAAATCTACCAATGGATAAACTTATTTTGGTGTGTACTGATGGTGCTCCATGCATGGTGGGGAAAAACAGAGGGTTTGTAGCACTTCTTCTTCTGGTGTTGGTGGTATTGCCGTTCATGTTTATGGAATTAGCAATAAATTGGGAGAAAGTCCAGATAAAAATCTTTGTTTTGCATTACGCAGTAAGATTGAGAAAACCCTAGATTGGAATGTATATGGGGAATCAAAGTTAAACAATGGGCTTGTTCTTCCACCAGTCCAGAGGTCTGAGGACAGATGGGTTGCTTGTGGGACTTATAAAGGGTTTTCTTATCTTACTGTTGGTAAGGTGTTGCCATGAGCTAATTCATAAATGAATGCTAATGATCTCTCTCTCCTTTTCCTTCTCTGTCTCTCTCACCCTTTCTTCACAGAATCGACACAGTCCAGATCACCCTGGTATTACAGGCCCTCAACCCAACAGCAACAGTCTGAGATAAAGGGACAGTCTGCTGTGCGTGTGTGTGTGTGCAAGGGACGGATGACTGGTGCGCGTGTATTTTGTGGCTGATTTTGATGAATCTGGTTGTTACAGATCAGATGTATTTCCACTTCTATTTTCTCTGCAACATTCAGAATGGCTCAAATAAATTTTGTTACTCGACTGTTCAGTCTCTCTGTTCAGAGGCAAGAGGGAGTTAACAGGAATGAACACCACACTGTAAGAGCCTCAGTGACCCACTAGAGGGCACTGTTGGGTAGGAGAAAGTTTGAAATTCCCAAGTTGAGCAAGTCTGTCCCATTTAAAGGAGCCCACTTGCTCACTTGCCTTACTTTCTTCCAAAAATAACAAAGTAAATAAACAAGTAAGCCAAATGAGATGATTAAAAAAGGCACAGGACTGGGCTGGAGCTCACTCTAAACTAAATAAGGTTGCTGTGTTTCCTTTGCAAGGAGCTCTTGCCTTCTAACCAAATGGTCCTAGGCAGTTTAAATTTCTTTAAAAGAAATGTTATACTATTCATCAAAATTCCAGGTTTCAGATATTAGTACTTTACCTCTAGGTATCTGTTTCCCAATGCAACTTCCACCCATTTTTTGTGCATATACACTATAAACTGCATGATACTGTAGTATTTCAAATATACTGCAACATATTGCAAAACCCCATATTAATTTTCTGTAACAACAAAGGCTAGAAGTCTGTAAATATTAAAGTTCCTAAATGTACACTCACACCCCATCCATTCAGTTTGTATATGGACACTAAGCTGCATAAACGGCCCGTTTCAGAACAGTTTTTGTGATGTCACAAAACCAACTTGTTTAAATATATTCCTTTAGTAATCCTAAAGCAGTGTAGTCATGCCTATACTGAACTTCAGTTTGACTGGCAATATAGAACTTTTTTTAAAACAATACCAATATCTTTAATAACAAATAAAAACGTGTACTCTGCTCATAAGGAATCTGATGGTGCAACATGCAACCTAAAACAGGCAACTTGTATCAAAAGTTAATGCATTGAACTTTTACTGTTTCTCTTCATAATATTTATTGCAAAGAAGTATTTGTCAAGTTTGAAATATTTAAAATCAAGCCATGCACTGATCAGCCTCAAAATTAATACACTGGTTACTGAAGTGAAGGACACTGAGTATCTTGTTACAGTGGCACCTCTCAAGGGGAGGAATATAACAGGCAGCAAGTTAACAGTCAGTTCACTTTGATGTGAACCAATTGCTATCTTTCTTAAGAAGAAAAAAGGCATGTTGAGTTACCCACTTTTGGATGGCAGCTATTGTGGGGTGGTTCCTGCATGTGGTGGTCAGTACTTACGCTATGTGCACATATGGGCAAAAGTTTTGGGACTCCTGACCATAACACCAACAGGGACCTTAATGGCATTGCATTCAAGTACATGGACTTCAATATGGAATTGTTTCCCTTTGCAGCTGTAACAGTCTTCTTGGAAGGCTTTCCACAAGATTTTGGAGTTTTCTATCCACTTTGGACTTGGAATTTGTGTCCACTCATTTTGAAGAGCATTTATAAGTCAGTCACTGATGTTGGTTGAGAAGGCCTGGTTCACAATCTCTTTTCCAATTCATCCCAACGGTGCTGGATGGGTATGAGGTCAGGACTCTTATGAGGGCCGGTCAAGTTCTTCCACGCTGAACTCCTCCAACCATGTCTTTATGGAGCTCGCTTTGTGTACTGGGACACAGTTATGCTGAAATAGAGAGGATTATTCCCTAAACTGGGTCCACAAAGTTGGTGGTGTCCTAAATGTATGGGTCTGCTGACGATTGCCCTTAGGCAGTAAGCTTGCTCTTCACTTGAAGCAAGAGGCCCAAATGCATTGATCCCCATGGGGAGCAGTCTGGTCTGTTCCTACAGAGGAACAAATGTAGCACTTATTGCTGAAAACATTAATGCACCAGTCAGAGTGCCCATGCTGAATCCTATTCACTGATGAAAGCACCTACAATGGAGGCAGAGAACTTTCTTACTCTCTGGGTCAATCAGGGGAGGATGGAGTCCCATTTACCACCTTGGTTCCTCCAGAGGTTTTTTTTCCTACAGCTTTAGGGAGCTGTTCCTCACTTCCAAGGTGTCCCTACAACATCTGTTGTAAAATGTGCTGCATAGAATTGAACTGGAACAAAGTGACCTGATCTTATTTTTTTCTTTTATATCATTTAAATGACTGGGTGCATGTGTGTCGTTTGCCTGGTGGAAAAAGGGCACTATGATACTCTATGGGAAGAAGTAAAGCTGAGGCATTGTGTGGAATGTTCTCCTTGGAAAACTCCTTGGGTTTTACTAACATGTAGCACCTACTGCTAGAAATCACATCCACTTCTTCATGGCAGTGGCCTCTTTCAGAAAGATTTCGCACCCTGTCACACTGCTCACCCTCTTCAGGAATGGTTTTAAGGAACATGACAATGAGTCTAAGGTTTCATCTCCGTCTGCAATGTCTCCATATCTCGATCCACTGGGCTTCTGTCGGATCTACTGGACAAGCCAGTCTGAGCCAGAGGCCCCATCTCACAACACATAGGACTTAAAGGCTCTGCCGCCAATGTATTGGTGCCAGAAAACACAGCACACCAATGTAGGATCTTTCTTTATACAAAAGCTTTTATTTTGCATATAGCAGGATATACCAGCATTGTGCGCTTGCTTTCTTCAGCTCTAAGCAGCTTAAAGTGGCTGCACGCATCATCATATAAATGAACCCCAGACCCTCCCAGCTCAAATATATTGACTATTTACAAGGAATAGTTAAAACAACTTAAGACTTTCTCCTATTCAGTCTGAAACAGTTTGTTTCAGTCCTTTCTCAACATGGCTTCATGACCTCCAAAGCGAGGTTAAATGAACTTTGGTTTCTTTCAGCAAGATTTGCTGTACATTCAATGATACAAAAGCAGTTTTTTTAGAAAGGCACTTGTTCCACACCAACACATGTTAAAGTAACAGAAAGCAGAATAAAGTTTGGCTCTGACAAAAAAGTTCTCTGACCGGTCAGAGCACATAAATGCACCATGTCGTTTCAACCCCTGACCACTGAAAATGATTTGACCACTGCTGACATCACACAAGTTTCACAAAGACGCTTAAGCAAATATAATGAGTAAATATAGCCAACGCTTTTTACAGAGCAGCACAAGTTTCAAGCTCAAACAAAATAGAACACAAATAAAATGCAAATGCAACACTACAGATACAATTGCAACAGGATACACAAAAAAAGGTTCCCTTTGAATGACTAGGCATTTATAAAGTACAAAAGGGAATACAGATTTTTTAAAGCATAAAAACATTCTTTAGCAATGAAAACTAGTCTGAAGGGTATTGCATATTGATTTTAAAAAAGTTAAAGTTTATTATCCTTAATCAGTGTCTTTGGTGTTTCTGAAATGATTGCATTAATGTTCTCTTTCTCTTTCTCAAAATAAAATAAATGACAACTTATATCTACACACACACACTAGTAAATAAAAACACACACAGGACACACAGGGTCAGTGTGACAGAGACAATGACTGGGTGAGGTAGCTTTTGAAGTGAAGTTACCTTGAGTTTGTGTGTGTTTTAGGACAGATTCCCAGCTGCGTCACACTGTTTTGGGATCCTTGATAAACCAGCTGCAAAGAGTGTTCTTTGTGCCATGCCTGGGAAAAGAACCACTTTGGGCCCTAAAGAATTTTAAAGGAGGAACTACAAATTGGATGTGAGTGTGACGGATCTTTTTTAAAGATCAAAAACCCACATAAATTTTTCAAGAGACCCATAAATTACATTATAAGAGAAGATATCAGATAAACATCTATTAGTCCGACAAGTGGGAAATTTGCAATGTGGTAGCAATTATATGAAAGTCATTAAAACCTTCAAACAGTTCTTCACATCCACACACTCGGTTCTTCAGAGATTCAAAAGCAGATTTGCAGCACCACATTGTAGAGTTTTTTAAAGAGTGTACTGATCGATGATTGAATATTACATCTGCAGCTACTGATGTAAGCCAGTTACAGGTACAGCATGAACTGTTCTGGTGGACTACAGCACCAGAGCTGAGAAACACTGTACCTGGGGGAGGGGAATACAATCACTTCAGCCAAAACTTCCACAATGAAGGAATAAATACAAGGTTTACGAAAAGAATGTCAGAGCATTACATAACAAAACACCCAACCAAAACCTCGCAGGAAGCAAAAAAGAACACCCCCCCCCCCCCAAAAAAAAAAACCCCAACAACGTTCTGGTATGAAATTACATGACTTTGATGAAACTCAGCACCAACAAGTGAAGCTACTAGTGAAGTGTGCAATATCATGACAGTCAAGCCATCACATTCGGAGCTGTTTTAAAGCTTTTCTGTGGAAAATGAATAAAAGAAAAAGGCCCACAACGAGTCCTGTGAGCTTGCATCGTTGGATCTTAGGCCTACTGTGGGACGTGACCGTTGCTGTGGTGGTTAATGCCGTTAGTTTGGTTGAGAGTCTGACTCTCTGGAGCCACCTGGTCATCTGCTTCCTTCTCTTGCTCCAGGTGTCTGCAGAGATAGAACAGGTATCCGGGCAACAGGAAGCCAGCCAGAGAAAAGATCAGGAGCCCCACATTGATCTGATTGGTAGAGGAGAAATATTCATTATTCATTAAGTACATCTGTTTAACCTTCATGTTTTGCTTATGTTTGGAATCCAGAGTTGTACGTGTAATCGTTATAATAACTAGTTAAAACCCAGACTAACTGCTCTTTTTACCAAGATGCTGAAATCCATCTCACATTACATTACACTCAAACTTTAGGGGATGTGAGAACCAGAGGAGAGTTCTAAGAGCTAAATCTTTCTGTAAGAATAGTAATAGCAAAGAACTTGAGCTGTGATCAACCTAAAATGTCAAGCTATTTACATGTAAGCTGAAGACATTTACGCAAAATAGCTTTTAGATAACGCCTGTGTTCTGTCTTGTTTCTTTTATTTACAGCTCTGTGTGATTCTTGTCTGGGAAAAATTGAATTAAAATAAACATTACTTTCTTACTTCTTATGTAACACATGCAGAATTTTATAGCTCCAATCAAAATCCGGTTCATGAGCAGGTCTTACAAAACAGCACAAGGGTTTTCACATAAAAATCATGCAATGTTTTCTACATAAAACATCTAGAAGGCATAAAGACCTGCAATTTTGTGTTAATTGGGGCTTTGGTTATTTATAATACAGCCAGACCGCAAAGCTTTTTAGAACAATATAGACAGCCTTCTCAGGCTAATATTA
Source organism: Ladigesia roloffi (assembly GCA_037577295.1). Classification (NCBI taxonomy): domain Eukaryota; kingdom Metazoa; phylum Chordata; class Actinopteri; order Characiformes; family Alestidae; genus Ladigesia; species Ladigesia roloffi. The sequence goes on along the minus strand of JBBKCR010143498.1, from coordinate 9,206 downwards.
GTGGAAAGGTTTGAGATGCAGTTTTCATTTGTTTATTCAAAATGACAAATAGTTTGTGAGTGTATGTCTTACCCAGTAGCCGTCTCCCTTTAGAGGTACTAACATTGCCCTGAACAGAGGCAGCTGCAGAAGGGCAAACACTGCGCTGATCAAAGACTGCAGCCCCGTCAGCGTGCCAAAGTGGTTAGAAGGGTAGCTGGAGAGAGACAGGCAGCAGAAGAGAGATCATTATAGTCTCTACATTTCATTTCAGTTTTTTTTTATTCATTAACCCTTCGGCTGGAGAGTTTTTTCAAACAGTTCTAGCAATTGCTGCATGAGGTTTTTTTGCTCATGTACCAGCATTCCACACAAAAATTGGACAATACATTTGTGAATTTATTCTTGTTTTCGCTCCAGTTGTGCCGCCTGACTGCAGAGCAGCTAAACATCTCCTCATGTTCCCCTCAATGCCTGTGCTGCTCATTCGACAGGTTTGCTGTATCACAAACTGTGGTGGTCAATGTTACAGTGTCATAGCAGTTATAATAATAATAATAATAATAATAATAATTTTTATTTATATAGCGCCTTTCCAGTGCTCAAGGACACTTTACATAATCCTATACAACAGAACAAACAAGCAAACAAAGAGGTTATGATTGAATATGGGGGAACTAGAAATACTTAGAAAGGCATGTAACACAAAGAACTCTGTGAAGTGATTAGAAGGTACTGTGCTTGTCAAGCGACCCAATAGTGATGCAATATGTGAAGATATGTTTTACAGTGAGACTTTTTTGTGTGTGGTGCTGGATTGTCCTGCATGGCGCACATGTCAGCCTTAGTTTAGTGTGATGTCATTATGGATCAACTCTCATGTGCAAAATTATAAATATAAAAATTGAAGTTAAAAACAAACCAGGGTGAAGGTACGCTTCAACAGAATGTAGTTGAACGACCTAACTGTGTGACATTATATGCTGAAGTGTTAGTTTCCCTATCCAATAGCTAAACAAATAGCCTTTAACTAAAACTAACAACTGTAATTTGATTGAGAGCTTGCAGGATGTACATGCTCTAGACTGAGTGAGCGTGTGTATGTGTACTTACACAGCAGCATACATTCCTCCACAGCAGGAGTGGATGAATCCTCGGACCATAGTATGTAAGATAAATGTCAAAATCTAGACAAAGAGGAGCAATGAAAACGTGTAAAAAAATGGTAACTGAAAAATAAGTACAAAGGCAAAGCCTAAATATAAAATTCACCCTAGGAAATAAGATTCACCCTGGTTAATCTGATCCCCTTAAATCACTAAATGCCACCTACAGAACAGACAAGCTTTCCAACTGCTGTCCAGTGTATTATATCCACTGATTAATTTGTTGCAAGACATTTGCCATTATATCAATATCACCGCAAAGAATTCACAGCAGAGCTCAAGACAGTTTTGGGCCTATCATGTTTTCACAAACATCATAAAGCAAAATATAAAATCATAAAATATACTATATTGTATATAATATACACTACAAAACCAACAATCGGAAAATATCCTATTGATAAATACTTTGAAAAATAGAGGACGCACTTTGCAAAAAGCTCAGATATGAGACTCAGTGATATTATGAAAATCTATACCATACTTCATATTGTTTATGTTTCGATCTATAAGAATGAGAATTTAGTCTAAAGCTTAAACAAAAAATTAGATGTTGACCGATGTATCGGTTTTGCTGATTAATCGGCACCGATAGTTGATTCCCCGAACTATCGGTTATCGGCAAAATTAACGGCAATAGTGTTTCCGGGTTACTATCTGTTTCAGATTGAAAGCATGTCTTTAATTTACCTCAATATTTGTTAATATATTCATATTTATTTCATATAGAACATTTTCATGATTCATTACTGTTTTTTGTTTGTTTTTTGTAATAAAGTTCAGTACTATTTTACATGGAGTGTTGTGTTTTTATTTAGTTTTTTTTTTTTTAATCCAGCAACCATTTTCAAAAACATTGTTAATTAACTAGTTACCGGCAAGTACGGACCAACCTAGCTATCGGTATTGGTAACATTTTATATCGATTGACTGCTACAAAAAATACAGATAAACAACACATCTCAGTAAACATAATTGCAAGCACAAATAGTAATACATTAATACTTACAGAATTGAGGTCTAAATTCCACAAATTGATTTGTAAGAATTTGGTACTGAGTGTCTCTTTTACCTGTAGAGGCAGGCTGTCGATGAGTGAGGTGATGCCAAATAGGACAAGCAGCAAGTTGGTAAGAGTGAAGGCTCTCATGGCGTTTGTGAGTTTTTGAATTTTTCTGTCATGCTTCGGTTTGCTGGCAGAACTGCTGTTGGATACAAACAATGAAATCCATCAGAACTTGCCTTCCACTAATTTTTTACTATGAAGTGTTTACTGAATGTTTAAGGGTCTGTAGTTTAACTTTTGACTGCTATGAAAATGTCATATTTTTTTCACCACTATTAATATCCATATATATTATAGTATCCATATATAAAATAATTAAAATGTGCCGTTTTATAAACTGGCAGCACAGTGTAACTGCAATATGTTTTTGTTTATGTCCTTATTTTTAATTTCACACTAGAGAATGAAATGTGCGTTTGTGTTTGTGTCTATGTCTCACAGTTTGTCTCCCTTTGATGGACCCGTCTCCTCCTCACACTCTTTCATTTTCCAGTCCATGATGTAGCCAATCAGAGGACATGTAACCAGGCACAGGAGCTGCAGTGTGCCGAAGATGGCTGAGTAGAAGCTCACTGGAGAAAGCACAAACATACACAGTGTTCAAATAAATGCCTTAAATTAGGATAAAATAATCTGAGTCTCTAATTCAAATAAAAGTGGCATTTTCTAAATACTGGCATTGTCACTTAGCATCCTCCTAAGCCTAAAAAACACCCAAAAGCTTAATGCAAACAAACACTTCCCTCACCTTCATTTTTAGCCTCTTCAGTGTCTGGAAAACAGCAAAGAAACAATTAGACCTGGTTAAACTACAGGAACTTTTGTTTTTTGTAGACAAAAAAACAAGGCGATCTGGGAAGCTGTTGAATATGTGTATCTGCATGTGTGTGTGTGTGTATGTGTGTGTGTGTGTGTGTATACACTCACGCTCAGTGGTGCCATGTGTGACCATGAACTCCAACATTTTGTTCATGGCCCCCATGAAGAAGATGATGCGTAGCTGAGACATTCCCATGGTTACCAAACTCCATAAGAAAATTGGGGAAAAGACAGAGCGCCGAAATGGAATGGAGTCTGAGAGAGAGAAAGAGAGAAAGTAAGAGAGAGAGAGAAATGAAAATTACTTTATGTCTGTATCAAAGCCTGAAGTCTGATGCCTCACCAAGAGGTAGTGTAGTGTGCATCACACTCATCCCGGTATAGATTTTATGATTTTGGGCTTCCCAAACAAAAGATGACAGTCACAGAACAATCAAGGCAATTTCTTTAGTTATGGTTCCTAAACGGTGGACCTACATCAAAGACAAACCTCATCACAGTTTTGCAACTGGGTGTGTGCTGCCAGGACCAGCATCTACCAAGCAGCCAATCAAAATGCAACATAAAATGGCGTTTTTTAAACGCAAATCTTAACATGGTGGAGAAACGAAGGAAGACCACTTCTGTGGATTTTTCTCCCACACCATAAAAACACACAGAGCTGCCTGTACAGTTTTGTTCTTCTGTGCTATCCTGCATCTAGCATACCAATCAACAGGTATCACATTACAGTCCTTCATATACAGCCATGTTGTACCCAAGTTTCAGAGGTCCATGGGGGATTTGTAATGATCTTGTAAGATTGTTGAAATCGAACTATAGAGCGCATAGTAACTGACAGTACGGGTTTAACCAAATCATATATTTTACCAATCCAGGTAGCGGTCAATAAGAAAACATGCAGACCAACAATTCAGTGAAATGTAACTTTCCTTCTACAAAACAGGAGCACCTTGTTGTGAGCATTCAACCAGAGATGAGTGGTCAAGCATGTAACTGAGAAGACTGGGGACTTACAGCTCTATCAGCAGCTCAGCTGTCAAAGATTAACTGACATTGTTTATTTTTCAGCTGGACCTCCCAGCCAGCCAGACTGAGGAAGCAGGTGGTAATAAACTAGAGACGATGCTCTCATACCCCCCATACCTGAATGATACAATGGGAATAAAACTGACAATTATTATTTATTTAAATGAATAATTATTTATGATAAAAATGACTTAAGTGAGGCACAGTACTTTTGCTTCTATTTGAGCTGTGTATCTTCTTATATCTTGCTGCTTAAGACATTTTTAGCTGATTTGAACTGTTCTAGGTGCAAGTTGCATGTAACTTCAAGTTTACACTGAAAGAACAATGAAATGTAGAAAAGTGGATCTTCACACTAGTAAACTATATAGCATATTATGAGCCCTTTTGCTACAGGATCTGTGCATGTACAGTGTATTCATCCCCTCTATTCTCCCTTAAATATGACCATGTCTAACCACTTAACTTTAAAAGTCACAAAATTAGTTGATTAGTCACATGATTTGTTGCAAGATGAATAAACAGGCCTGTTCTGAAAAGTTCCTGATTTTGCCACACCACTAAGCAAGCATATGAGGATCAAGTAACACTCCAGAAAGTTCATAGAAAAATTAATAGAGGGGTATATATTTAGGTTATGAAAAGTATCCAACAGAGCATAACAAAATCCATTCTAACAAACTGTAAAGACTATGGGTCAACCAGACAAGAAAACATGTTTGTAATGTGCCCAGCATGTGGCGGACTCCAACACATGAAAGAATGTTCACTGGTCAAATTAGGCTAAAATTTAAATTTCGTAGAAATGTCATGTGTGGTGTAAACCCAACAATTCCAACAGAGAAGTATGGTGATGACAGCATAATGCTGTGGGGATAGCAGGGACAGGAAAAGTGGACTGAATTAAAGTAAAAATCGCAATTCTTGAGGAGAATCTGTTTTCTTCTAAATGGAAAATACCAAGGGGGGTGAGGTTTACACTGTAGATTTAATGTACATTACTTTTTGGTATATTTTTAATGTTACACTGGATTTTTTTTTAGTGTCCCTATACATCCCTTGTGGTCAATACATCAGCTATTGTACGGGGTCCAATTTGCAATTTCCAGAGCCCTGGGAAAGGGTTTGCTGATGCTGATGTCCAGCCCCCACTGAGAATGTTATTTTATCAAATCATGTCAATTTTCAGCAGCTGCTGAGTCCAAGGGGATTTCTGCATTTATTTGACTCTTAAGTGAACGCTGTTGGCCGTTATGTGGAACCCTGGAGGAGCAAGATGAAAACGAAGAGTACCCAATAACGTTTGGAATTCAGACGTTATTAAGCTTGGTTTAAGCGATAAGTCTGGCTTTTTGTCTCTCCAAAGAAAAAACATATAAAAAAGAAATGAAGCCGACTCTAAATAGATATGTCATTGTCTCAGTCACTGAAGAACTTCATTAGATTAGATGAACTCAGTGGCCCTCTGACCTACATGGCACGGCTCCCTTCCTGTACTTGCTCTTTCATGTACAATACAGACCTACTATACAGCTGATGTGGTCACTTACGTGGAGCGTTCTGAGTAATATCAGTCAGTTTGTCAGTTGAGTGGTTCACTTGCTCTTCCAAGTTCACAGCATGCTTAAGAGGAGTTTCACCTGAACGCATCTTCTGCCTGAAAGCAAAAGAGAAATTGAAATCTGGAGTATATGATGTTAACAGGGTTTTCTGTGTCAAAGAGTGAGTAACAATCCAGGATCAGTGACTGAACAAGCAGGCTACATGGGTCCACATGTGAAGCTTCAAACTGTGGATTCTCCTTTAACCCTCAGAGCTAAAATGACACAGTGGTGCATCAAAAGTGCACAAAATACAATCGTATTCTGGGCTTCTGTGTTTGGGTCGACAGAGGAGGCTTCGCACATCACATGAATCTTGTTCTGTGATCATGCCGTGTAAAATCAGGGATGTTAAATTTTATTATGTATGAAATTTACATGGTATGAGAATCCTAAACACTGGGGTGTGTGGTGTGAGGCAGTGTGGGGGTGGGGCTGCATGTAAGCAGCATTGTTGACTGCTCAGACTGAGAGTAATGATGTATAAATGTATAAGTGTAAAGTGGCCATTTGTCATGTGTGAACACACCACAGCACACAATGTGAACTAGTTGACACTAATTTAAGTCTTGGCATATGAAATATGACGGCACAAATTAAATAAGCATTTGTGCTGTGAAAACTGAAACCAGTCGCATAGGTGCATACGTGCAACCCCTGATAATAAATGAAATGAACAATTTAAAAAAATATTTACAGTTACTCTGTGCTGCTTACACTCACCCCTCTCACACACATACCATTCTCACACCACATTTAGACTCCTTTTTTAGTAATCCTTTTTTAATAAACTGTGAAAACACTCGTGGAAGCCCCAAATCATGGCATACTTTGTCTAACACCACGTTATAGCAGCAGTGTATTTTTGAAGGCTTGAAGCATAATTGGAGTGCTGAATCATGAGATCCTGATCAAGTTTAAAGTACATGGAATAAACTCCCAAGTAGGCTGCATTTCAGAATACACAAACTTTTGTCAAGAGCTAAGTATGAATCAAACCATGAAACAAATGATTTAGAAACCAAAGACTGACCAATAAAACTGTTACTGTAACATTTACACTTTTGTCTGGTCTGTGGTTTTATTCCTTTGAAGATAACATCTCTTCTCTCTAAAATCTGTCTGGGTCTATACAACAAAAGAGAAATCTAGACGATCAAAGGGTTTACACTGACATCTCCTCCATCTCCTCTGGCGTGGGGAAGGACTCCACTGGCCAGTTCAGGAAACAGTTGAGGAAGACCAGAACAGCAAGACCAGCCCAAACCCACATGATCACAGTGAATGGCACACCAGCATCATAAATCAGCTACAGATAGAAGGAAGGAAAAAAACAAAACATTTTATAATGCTGATATATAATGTAACACAGGTTAAGTGTAATCACATATTATTTCTCACACAACTCATGGGAACAAGCAGATATATTTTTCAAAACTTCTTAAAAGGTAATGCTGTGTGGACAAAAAGCATTCACAAATAGGTGCAGAATCAACCCAGTTAATTCAAAACATAAAGTGAATGTCAATGTGTTTCACTAGTATCTACTTATGTAAGTGATTAGGGTATTACATCTATAGCAATACATCTAATAAAATTTTATTATATTTCCAATATGAAAAGTTTCAAGATTTTGCCCATTATACACTACCAGTCACTACCAGTTTGGACACACACTTTTCTTTGTTTATAATTTTGGCTACATTTTAGAAGATTGAAAACATTACCTATTGCTCTGATCACATCTTTGCACATTCTTGCCATTTTTCAATCAGATATATGAGGAGTCATCCTGAAATGGTGTTTAATTAACTGGTGTTCTTCTGCAAGAATTCATTAGTGGTATTTCCTGCCTTCTTAATGTGCTTGTGATCATCATCACTTACACAGGCATACACACACACACACACACACACACACACACACACACACACATAGACCATAACACCCTACCCCCAGCCCACGCCTTCGATGCTTCACCCCCCTAGTGTGAGATGGCGGGTCTGTGTGACCAGAGCTGTCATAGCTGCAGGATCGGATGGCTGCTGTTTTATGCTGGACTCAACCCCCCCACTCCCTCACCAATCCCCCCCCCCTTTTGCAATGTTATTTTTTGACAATTACGTGATGATTGTGTATGTGCTTTGTGCTGAGGTGTTTCTTTTTCCCTGTTCTCGGATTGGCCTATGAAGGACAGTCTGAGAGGAGTTGTTTTTTATCTCCTCTCCCCCTTACCTCATGTTGTTATATGTTTCTTATTTCCTTGCTACCTCTTGACAGACCTGTCTACCCCCCCTGTAATGTATTGTAATTGTCTGTATGGTCGGAGAAGTCCAATTTCGCTGCATGTAAAAGTGTAGTGACACATAAAAAGGCTTATCTATCTTTCTATCTATCTATCTATCTATCTATCTTTCTATCTATCTAAGGTAATAAGAAGTCTTCTGGTGAGTCGTGTTCTTTTGGTCTTTTCTTGTTTTCAAAGAGGCTGTGGGTGTTTTTGAGAGGCTAATGTTTCTTCAATACAGACAAATTTAATTACCCTAAGTTCAGTCCTTTAATATTTAATCTCTAATAACCTTTACATACTTTTTCACTACATTGTGCCATCTTTCTTTCATGCTGCAGCCTTCAATACACTGGCTATAGATTGAGAAGAGAAGCTAACTGTCAGAATGTTTCAATTAAATTGCATTTACAAATAACCATCATTTACATGGTGGAATCTATAGGGGAAAAAGCAACTAAAAGAAAACTAAAATTTCAGAGCAGGGTTTGTTTTCGGGTAATTATTTAATCTGATATATTTTATTAAATAAAAATTAAACGTATCTTTTTAAATGGCCCATTTTTCACATAGTCATCATTAGCATTATAATGAATTTAGACACGACCAACTTGTATTTCTCCCGTAATATTAAATTGACCTTTCTTATTATGCCGCTCTTAGCTCTGATTGGCTGATCTGTGTAAGCTAGTATGGAACACTCTTTATAAATTAAGCGTGAACAGGTAGGGCAGCTGGTGGCCTAGTGATTCGTGTATTCGCACTGAGATCAAGAAGTTGTGGGTTTGAATCCCAGTACTGTTAGTGGCACCACTGAGGTACCCCGAGTAAGAGACAGTCCCCACACACTGCTCCGCGGGCGCTGTGTTCCTGGCTGCCCACTGCTTCACTGGTTGAATGGGTTTAATACAGAGGAAGAATTATGTGGTGTGGTGTGCTCATGTATAACAGAATGGTCACTTTCATAAACTGGTGTAGGCTACATTCACACAATTGTGTTGGTTTTGGTGACACCACAAAGTGAGGTGGCTGTTTCTGTTGCTTACTTTCCATATATAGACCGTACAGACTCCAAACTATATGTGAATATAAATGAGTAAAAAAACTTTTAAAAAATTGTTAAAATGATAGCTCACCCCAAAATGAAAATCTGATGTTTATTTGCTTACCCTCAGGGCATCCAAGTCGAACGTGACTTTGTTTCCTCAGCAGAACACAAACGCAGATTATTAGCTTTAGCTGTAGCAGTCTGGTAGTCA
>JBBKCR010143484.1:0-19917 GCA_037577295.1 Ladigesia roloffi | reverse complement strand
GCAGGGACGGTCTTGCAGTCGTTGGACGCAGGGACGGTCTTGCAGTCGTTGGACGCAGGGACGGTCTTGCAGTCGTTGGACGCAGGGACGGTCTTGCAGTCGTTAGTCGCAGGGACAATTCCTCTGGAGACACTGAGAGTTCAGTGTCTTGCTCAAGGACATGGTAGAATGGTAGAAAGTAGGGGTTCTGTACCTGCAACTTTGTGGTCATTGGGTTTACAGATATTGAGATGCTTTTGTGAGACCTCCTCAGTTACTGCTAATATGGAAGACCTAGAATAGCAAACAGACCACTAGGTTGGCGATCGCTCTTGTTATTAACTGGAGCACTGAAAGATTTAAGAAGCTGTCTCCTTTATAGTCCTGATAAATATTCATGTTCACCTGCTTAGGCCGAGGGAGGTGAAGCCTGGTGATTTGGTAACTTCACATCTCAGCACTCTTAGCGTTAATTAAAGTAAAGAATTTGCTTATTAAGCTGTTTTCTCTCATGACTTTCTTTCTGCACTGCTTGTTTAAGCATGAGCCGTACTCTAGTATGGACTGGTCCTCACTTGACTTCTGTCTTCTGAACAATTGCAGCACCCCATTGGTAAAGTTTTTTTGTGTTAACAGTTTTCATGCTGTGTATATGCATTTGACTTTTTCATGCCACAGTCAGACCTTGAATTTTTTTTATCCAAAATGGTACTGAAAATCAGAACTTTCTCTATACTGAAGTTGAAATCTTAAGAAATGCAACAATACAATATACCAAAATATACCAAAAAAACTAATGTTGAACTTTCTGGTATTTTCTCACGGTGACGCACACCAGTTGGTAACCGTTTAAAATTTATGAAGTTAGATTCCAAACATAACCAGCTTCCTGATATGGACAATTCTATTTATTCTATCTATCGCAGAGGCCCCTTAATCACACATGAACACAACACGCCATGCATTGTGAACAATGTAAAATTTAATGTACATTGAACCCATTCAGCAAGTGAAACGTGGCTGCCACCAACGAGGGTCACCTAGGGATTGTGGGGACAGTGCCTTTTTCAAGAGAAACTCTGTTGTATTACTAGCAGTGCTGGTATTGGTGATCAACCGATATTGATTTTTTTATTACCGATACCAATTATTGTTATTGTTTATGTGCCCGATAACCGATATTTATTTACTATTATACTTCTGTTTTTGGAACAATTATTATACATAAAACAGTTTTTTCAGTGGTGTTGTAACAATCACTCCCTCCTTGCATAGAAATCAAAAGTAGGGGTCTGAAAGTGCAAAAAATACTAAAAAAAAAAATTCCTACAAGCTGCATAAACTACATGTCACTCATTTATGTAACACATTTAATGTGTGCATTAATAGCTGTAATGTTTAATAAAGCTAAATATAGGAAAGCAAGTAAGTGTACTTTACTTTTGCACACAGTTTCCCCCTCAGACGCCGTGCTGAAATGGCGCATAATTCTCAAAACCCCCACCAGATATTACAAAGCCGATAACCGATTATGGTAAAATGCTTAAATATCGGGAAAAATATCGGTAAACTGATGTATCCATTGATCTCTAGCTGGAATTCTGATTGAAGGTGCAACTTCCTAACCACTAGGCACCATGCTTATGCTGAAATGTATACATTGTTTTTTAAACAAACTAAATCTCCCTACCACCCAGAACTTAACAAGTGCACTTTTAGGATTAAGTTTTGTTGGAAAAACTCGGACCACTCAGGAAGAAGAGCTCCGCTTTAACACGGCAAAACGGAAAGCATATAGCATTAGGATCGGCATAAAAAATCCAATTTGCTGTGCCTTTGGTCGGATGCGAGGGATTTATGGCCTGTGACGAATCTGTTAAGCCCCCATTTGAGTGCTCTTATTACTGAATTGACATTAAAATGATTAGGAAGTGGCTCTTTCCCATGAATCAGCGATATCTATAGCTCTCTCCTGTTTGGGGTTGACATGAATTATGGAAAAGGGTAGATGCTGAGTCTGGGCAGGGGAGAAACGTTGTTCACGCTTCCTGATTTAGAGGAGGAGAAAAGTGGAGGAACCGTCTGTGGAAGTCGTGAGCTATCCCTTTTTTGGGTACCAAGCTTTTTCATAGTGACTTTTTTTGGGGGTATTCTGGTTCTCAACACCCCAAGCCACCATTAATTAGATGTATTTGTAGCCTGAAATTTAGTTGACCAGGTAGGGTAGGAGCATTAATCATCAAAATAAAAAAATGTATGTAGAAAACTGGCCAGTCGTACCCTAAATGTGATGGTAGCTTGTGTCTAGAAACGCCCCTGAATACTCAATATTAGGCTGGAATATTGTTTCTGGGAAGTTCTAATATAATACCGGTGGTGTGTGAGGTTTATTTATATTTACACACACACACACACACACACACCACCGGTATTATATTAGAACTTCCCAGTGTTTCAAGAGTTTTGTTTTTTTTTTTAACTGAGATTCAAACAGTTCAAGTTCAATGAACCGCATTACAAATGTGAGTGCTGAACTGCAAGAGGGTTAAAAATGGTAAGGTTGCCCAGAATTGGGAAATAATTCTGTAGCTCCATTCAGTACCTCTGATATGTCCTGATTCGCTCGGGTTCATCCTACAGCAAGATAGTATCCCAAAGCTTTAGTCCAAATTCTGCCAGGGCTACCTCAGAAAACAGAACAGGGTGGTGAGCTGGAAAACATAGACTGGCCAGTAGTCTCCAGACTTAAAACCCACCGAGCTGCTTTAGGAGGAACTGGACAGAAGAGTGAAAGCACACTTATGCAACACAGTTGGGAAGAAGTTTCTGCAGATCATGAGAAACTGAGGGTGTTCGAAAACTTTTGACCAGTATTGTGTATATACTGCATCAACAGAATTGTAGGCAATTAATAAATGAATAAATAAATGAATAATTAATGTTGGGTTGGAGATGCATAGCATAGAAAAAAGCACTGGGCAATGCACACACATGCAAACAGATGAAAGAGTGGAAATATCTAAACACTTCTAGACACATGATTTGTCGTTACGGTCCATTCAAAGATGAAGAAGAGATCCAATATCTAATGAGACCACTTAAAGCCTCTCCTCTGCTGATGGCATATAGACAAAGTTCTTGAAATGACATTTTAAAATCACAAAGATTTATGAGAAGTGATACAAACGAATTTTACACAGTGGAGCTGTCTTGAATGGAATAACTGTTCCATCTTTTCCAAGGTTATTGGATTTTATAGTTCAAATTTGACCTTACATACTGTGATCGTTGTCATTTTTGGGGGTGAGTTGGATCAAATAATAGAAATTTGGAGTATTGTAATATTTGCCAAATTGCATTGTTGAAAATGTTGTTTTTTCAACATTGTTGTAAAAAAAAAGTGCATGGCATGCCTAAAACCACCAGCCACTTTAAACCCTGAACTTCAGATACATTTCTATCCATGTTGAACTTTGGAACCCAAATGTCTGGTCAGAAGAACTTCACCAAATGATTTTTGGTTTCAGGCTAAGACATCTGAGGTCATGTTTCTTGTTTTCAGAGTGAGAATGATTATAAAGCACTCCAACATGGGTCGAGTGGAGTTCTCCCAGTGTTTAATAGAAATTAGGGTGGTCTCTGTGGCTCCACTGGGTGTGTTCTGTTATAAAAGTGACCACTGTTTTCTTGGAACTTCACCAGGAACGTCCAGGATGGTGCTCAGAGGTTCAAGCGAGGTCGAGTACATTTAAGACTTGGATCACTTATTTAGGACCAAGCAATGTTTAGAAATATCGTCTTCCACATGGAATGGACGTCTGTTCTGTAAAACAGAATGAAGGGGAAGGCGGCATCGCACCAGTGCAAACAAAGCCCAAGAATGTGTGACTGGGCTTAATCTTCTCTGTCGAACGTGCACTGTTTGAAGTCACGTTTTTTTTTTTATGTTGCCCCAGTGTGTCGCAACCCATTCCAGTTTCTAGTGGGTGGCGTTTGGCAGAAAGGTCCTTTTTAGTGCTTGGTTTTAGGTAGACTTTTCAAAAAGGCAACAGTTTTATATTGTTAGGGCAATGCTCAGTTGAATCACACACCCAAAGTGTAGTCATTTTAGAATTTATTTTATTAGTATTACGGGAATAAATGAAAGTAGTGAGATAAGAGTTCCTCTAAAGGAGGACAACTGTCGTACCGAATTTTATTTTACAAACAAGCTTGGGTCAAGGGTACAACTGGAGCCATATGTGAGAAGTCCTGCAAACTCTTTTAACATAAGTGCAATAGAAGTTCAATCGAGACGTCGACTTCAGAAAATAGTTCTCTTTTCGAATCAAGCTAATAATGCAGTAGTTACTTCCACAAGGTTGTGATGCTCGATTATTCTATTCTATTCTTCTGAAAATGCTTCTCGATGGCACCAGAACCGATTCTGCGTGTCCTTGCAACCTCTCCTGGAGCCTTTTCACATAGAATGGAAGGCAGGCTGATTCTGCATGGACGTGAAAAGGCCACCTTTCACGCACAGCCTGAATGACCCACTTGGAGCAAACCCTTTGTCACATGCCCTAAGTGAAATCACTAGATCATGCCTGTTGGTAATCTCCTAACGTTCTGCTGTGTGTGCAAACCAAGAGGCGTGTTGCTTTAACGCACGAAAGGATTTTTTTTTTCCTCTTCAAAAATGTATTTTTTTTTTTAATTCCCACAATTCCTGGTCTGATACTGAAGCATTCCATTCCGTAATTGCTCACCAAACAGAGGCTGTTTTTCATGGCCGTTGTTTCTGCCATTGCTTTCCAGCCAAAACCACATAGCCAGCCTGTCGATAGCGCATTGTTTTCATTTTTTCAATTTTTCCATTTTTTCTAATGTATGTGTGTGTTGTTTTTGGGCAGAGGGTTAGATATTAGCCAGAAGCAATGGCAGATATTAATAATAAGGAGCATGAATTGGTTCTTATGATAAATGAATACACTTTTCTAAAGAGAGTAAAATATTTGCCTGAAATATCGGTGACCACGCATTTGCAGGTTCAAACTCCCATTTTCAACCATTGTGTCCTTGAGCAAGACGCTCAGTGTCCCTGTAACTAATTATGTTGGCCAGATATCACTTTATTTATTTTATACTATGCAGTACTCATACTGAACAAGTGCGTATTATAAGAAGACAAAGTGGCATGAACACCCCACAGCACACAGTGTGAACAATGTTAAAAAAAAAATCTCTGGTTTTATCAATGTAAGTTTTATAATAACAACCCCCACTATTACAAGTTCTGACAGAAAACGACTTTACGCTGGTTCGACTCCATGGACGTGGTTTTGAGCTGACCAGGGTCCATAAACCGTGAGGAGAGAACTGAGCTGCTCATGTGACAGAAACTCTGTTTCAAGATCAAAATGCAAGTTCTTTGCCGTTACAGAACAGTGTAGGTATGCCTATTGAAAAGGCATTGAAAAGCAATGCGGCTATGTTTTAAATGGCTCTATACACCCTGTGTAGTGAACCATGTATGAATTAAAATAGAATTAAATATGAATTAAATGGGGCACTGCATGGGTGTAGAGTTTTATAACTTACATGGTGTGCTAGAGAAGTACAGAGCCATTTCACATTCAAAGCATATCCAGACCAAACTATCATTAATATCTGAGAACAGCATGAGCCAATACTCAAGACTACGGAGTCTATGTCATGAAAAAGTGGTATTAAAACACCCCTAGCATCAAGGTGGCAGTTGAGCAGCTCGTCTTGTGGCAAAGCGCAAATCAAAAACTAAATTGACCATTTCATTACATTTTTAATGGTAAGAGCTACAAGTTCTCCTACACTGCCTCAAATTCTCTCATAAACGTACAAAAATACCTTCAGAATGGCTAGACAACTTCAGGCAGAGGAACACGGCATGCCTGTTTTTGTAGAATGTTCTGTACCCACCACAAGGGTGTCTGTGCTTGCGTATGTGTGTGTGTGTGTGTGTGTCAGTTTTTAAGTGTTTTCATCCACTTACAGCACCCTCAATATTTAAAAAAGAACAAAAGACAATGTGAAAGAATCACATCCGCTTTTTCGCTAGATCTGAAAATGAACTTTGCTAATGAAAGGCCTCAAAAGTAAATACACCTGCTTTATTCGATCGAAAATGACTCTGCACACATAATGGTTAATGGATCATTTCGGTCCCACTCCTGGGACACACACGGCCACATCAGTGTAAGTGCGAGTGTTGTTTTTAAGGGGGCTTTTTAATATTTGATGTACTGCTACTGCACACTTGGTTTTAAATTGCATTCGAAGTGGCCTTCTGCAAGTTTTAAAAAGTATTACATTTACCTTCAGGGGCCTGAAGACACCCCCGAAGCTTGTAAACAGCAACAGCCTGAAGCTGGAGGCTAGCCCGTTATGCCGTCATTGTGTTGCAGGTGCATTTGCATAGACAAAATGTATTCGCAACAAAAACCAGGGCTTGCATCAGTCACCCCTGTATGTATGATGGCTGTTACAGCAACACTGTATTGTAGATACCTGGAGGTGCTTCGTAAGGATGGTCCCAAGTGTTGGGGATAGTCGTTGTGATTTCTGGATCGTGCATTGTGAAAATGTAATTTTTCTCTCTCATTCACCATCCTTTTAATTTGGATGTTGGACGGAGGAAGCAGGGCGTCGGCTGACAGGGTTTGTTTAAAAACTCACCAGTCAGTTTGTATCATGAGTTGATTTTGTCTCCAGGTGAATCTGAATAGCTGACTGGACAGGACCATCGCCAGGAAAACGTCAAGCTGGCAATCTCACCTCCGAAGAAAGGGCTTTCCGAGTTCATTTCCAAACTTTAGATCCGCGTCATCACTTTCGGAGCTCCCTCACAATGCCGAGACCTGATGGCTTTCGACGCGGCCGCGGATGAATTACCCTCGAACACACCAGGAGGAGAAGAGAAAACCGCTTCTCTTGATTGAACCTTTGTTCCTGCCCCAGACTGATCAAGTCCAACCATGTATCACATTGATTTCTCCGCAGTGGAGCCTCAGCCTAGGTGGAGCGCGAGAACTCTCCCTGTCAGGAGGGTGCGTGTCCTCAGTGGCAGGAAACATGAATTAGGAACGTGTCGTCGCTAATACAGTTACCAGCTCGTACTTTTGTTCCACCCTGGAAGCCTCTAAGGATGTGAGTGGCATTCCATGTCGGCAGTGCAACAAATGACAAATTGTCATCAAGCCAAAACATTCCCCCAGTTTGTGTTGATGCTCTAGGGGTCAGGCTGAGGTTTGTTTGGTGTACATTAGTCATGTTAGGGCTGGGCGATTAATCTAAAAGTAATCGAAATTGACAATTAAAACCTATAATCGAGCAAAAAATATTTTCAAGTTCAATTATTTCAATTACTTTCCCTTTAAAAACACAACTGCATGTGGAGTCACTATTTTTAATAAGAAAAACATTGAAAATAATTGATTTTGTTTCCAAAAGTGCAAGTTATTTATTTTTACAAGAACAAAGTGATTGTTTGTTTTAGGCAATGTGTGCTTCAATCTCAGTTCAAAAAATCTATGTTCAATAACTAGATTGTAGATAGCGTGTTTCCTTCAATTATTTAAATATCAAGTAATGCGCCCTTCATTTGAAAATCTCTCACTGTCAGCGTATTAACTGTACAAAACTTGTCTGAACTATGAAGTAAATAAAATAATCGTTCATTAATTGTAATCAAGTTAAAATGTTCAATTAATTGAGATTTTTATTTTAGGCCAAATTGCAAAGCCCTAAGTCATGTAGAACCAAATTTATTGCAATTTAAATATCCATCCATCCATCCATCCATCCATTCGATCGTTGGAGCCTATCCCAGCTGCAATGGGCAAAGGTGGGGAACACCATGGACAGTCACCAGCATGTCTCAGTTTAAAAGTCATATAATAATCAACACTACTAGCACACATGATCCATAAAAAAGAAAAATGTCCAAACTAATTTTAGAAATGGGCAAAAAAAAAGAACTTTCTGCATTGTCTCCGCCCACAAGTGGGTGGGGAAAACCCATAGTGGGAGGGTCTATAGAGAGCAGCAAGCCGGGATCATTTTACACTGTATATTTTTTAAATCAAATTTTACTAATACACTCTGAGTTGTAAGGTTTTAAGAGAGAAACCGCTCAACTGATCTGGTGCTCAAATGTTAATGGCTAGTTAATAAAGCTGGAGGGTCATTTGGGAAATCAAAAAGGAAATGCATGCTTTTGCAAAGGACACTAAATTGACTCCATTTCCCACTAATCCGAATGTAGTCAGGCATTAAACATTAGTCCATGTTTACTGAATGGATCATATTTGGCCAATGGAAGCTTATCCTTCACTGTCGTTTCCCCACAGGACGTTTAATGCTGATAAGGCCAGCTCTGCTAAATATAGGTATTTTAAGTTTTGGAAACTTGTCCACTGCAAAACAATAAGGTCTTAGCCACACTCAAGAACTATATGAGAAGGAAATGATTATAGAAAAAAGCTTCTGTGGGGGTAAGCAGAATTCACTGCTAGATTGCTTGAAAAAAGTAAAACCAACTACACGAGTGGGGCGAGATTTATTGCCCTGAACCGAGAATTAGAAGAGCCGAGGTTTCGTTTGATAACCTTATGTTCCAAACAGTCTTCCCTTGTGTCTGAAACACCGACATTCCTCTTCAGGTTTCGCAGCTGTGCTCGTGACTCAGAGCGCCTCTTTTGTTCCTTCACGTTGAGCAATAAAGTCACGTCAGCTGTGGAACGCAAAGAGAATTCTTGATGTTGCCTCACTCTCTGCTGAAGACTGACAGGTGACTGTTTTTCTGTCCAAGTCCTGTTGCGCAAACCTCATACGACATGAGATGCCATATTGATTTTTATGGGTGTCAGCAGAAAATGTTGGACTGTTCCGGAAACAAATCTATCCTGAGGGAAAGTAGAGTGGGCCCATATAGTCACTCCAGAACAATGTGAAGTTTCACCAAGTGAAGCAGTTTGTGTACATCGTTCTTTACTTAACGGAACCTCAGTGATGACACAAGCAGTGTTGGGTTTCAAATCCACAACCTTCTGATAGTAGGAGCAACGGCCACTCAGCATATGCAAAGGTATTGGGACAATTTACCATTACACCAACAGGGACTTTTATGGCATTGCATTGCAATACACTGACTTTAATATGGAGTTAATCCCCCTCTTTGTAGCTTCCAATCCTCTAGAAAGACTTTCCACAAGATTTTGGAGTTTTTGTGGGAATTTGTGCTCATTCATTGTGTAGAGTATTTAAGAAGTCGGACATTGATGATGGATGCGAAGGTCTGGATGGCAATCTCCGTTCCAGTTCATCCTAAAGGTGTCTGAAGGTTTGAGGTCAGGGTTCAAGTTCTTCCACACCAAACTGTCTAAAATGGCTTGGTATAATGAAACATTAAGATTGCTTTTCACTGAAATAAAGGGACTACCTAATGCTGAAAAACAGGTCTGTCCCGATACTTTTGTCCATTTAGTGTGGTATGGTTGATGCCCAAGATTTCAGTGTGAATATAATTAGTGGAAAATAATTAAGTGGTACTCCAATGTGTGCAGCTACAGTAGATCAAGCATGTCCTGTCAAGTTTTGTGAATGAAAACCTGAAGTAAAACAAAGTTAAACTTTATTTGATCACCAAAACTTCGTTACATTTAATGTTTATTTTTTTTAGCGTTTAATAATTGCTGTCAAAAGTAATAAAGCGCTATATTTCACAGTGTGCTTTATTGCAGTAATGGCTTATCACAGATTTTTAATAATCACAATCATTTGGGCAGCTGGTGGTAAGTTAGTGTTGCGCCTGTGATCAGAAGGTTGTGGGATCAAATCCCAGAACTGCTAGAGGCCCTGGGGATGGCAACTCAACTTGGTGGCAGCCCCCTGCTTCATTAGATAGTTTTGTTGTCACATTGTTAACACTGTATGTTGTGATGTGTTCAGGCGTGACTTCAAAAGGCAACTTTACTTTATATAATATATTGAGGCCTGAAGAGTTCCATCCCTCCTTTACACAGAATATAATACATTAAATTATTATTTAAAAAATAACTATAGGTTAGTAAGCTATTAGTAAACTAATAGGTTAGTAAGTGTTTATGACTAGAGATTGACCGATATTTTTTGCACTTTCAGACCCCTAGTTTTGATGTGTATGCAAGGAGGGAGTGATTATTATAAATAAATCAGTTATTACACCACCACTGAACTGAACAAACTGTGTCAAAAACAGAAGTATAATAGTAAATAAATATCGGTTCTGAATATCAGTTTTCGGGCACATAAACATGCAAAATATTGGTATCGGTATCGGTTATAAAAAATCTATATCGGTCGATCACTGTTTATGACGCTCATATTGAAAAGTAGACACTGGACTAAATAGATCTGCTCTCAAATTAATGTGTTTAGCTTTATTTAATTACTAGTGATGACTTGCTAATTGAAGTTCCTGTTTATTAGACCTTTTATTATAACGGGTTCAAAATGTGTTTAGCTTTTCAGAGCTCCAGAGAGGGCTCAGGGTGTAATTTGGTAAGAGGTTGAAGGTGCCCTGCTCTCTCTGCACACAAGGCCTCCCTGGTGCCATTGATCATACGAGTAGCATTAGTTCTATTACTCAGCAGGGTCCCATGCTCCCCTCTGCTGGAACCGCTAGCAGCTTTGTTCTAGTCTCCATACCTGGATCAGTGTAGCGCTCATTTCTCTCTCTCCCTTTCTCTCTCTTTTCTCTGTCCTGCTCTCTCTTTCTCTCACCTTTCTCTATCCATCTCTCTCACCTCCCCTGTCTCTCTCACTCTCTCTCTCTTTTTCCTCTTTTCTTTATCTCTATCTCTCTTTCTCTCTCTTTTTCTTTTTCCTTTTCTCTCTCTCTCTCTCTCTCTAACTTTTCTGTCTCTCTCTTGCTGTCTCTCTTTTTTCTTATCTCTATCTCACTCTTTCTTTCTTTTTTCTTTTTTTCTCCCTCTCTCTCTCTCTCTCTCGCTCACTTTCTCTCTCTCTCGATCTTTTTCTTTCTTTTTCCTGTTCTTTCTTTCACTCTTTCTCTCACTCTCTCACTCACTCACTCACTCACACACACAATCTGAGTCAAATGTTGGACCAAATGAAGTAGAACAAAGAGTAAGAGATGAAGAGTGACTGATGCCGCCACCAAAAGAGTGTTAAAAGGCGCCGAATGAAATTTACTACTGCTTGTTGTTAGTTTAAACTCATCAAGCTACCGTCTTTCTTTCATTATTCCAAAAAAAGCTTTAAAGGAATATAAAATGAGGGATGGTACTGATATAATTAGTTCACATTGTTTGTTCTTATCTGGTTGCTTGATCATTTTTTATGAAGAGAAATATAAAGGGATGCTGCTAAAAAGATAAGTTATAAGCTATAATGAGCACTAGCTGTTAGCAGTATTAACAACAGCTCCATCTTATCATGTCCTATTCTTTAACTTATCTTATCATGTTCTATTCTCTACCTTATCTTATCATATCCTATTCTTTACCTGTTCTTTACCTAGCCTTTAGCATTGATAACCCAATTAGAAATGTTCGCTTGATCCTAACTAACCACTCCTTGGACGTTATGCTAGCTATATCTGCGCTAACATGGGCTGAGACAAGGAGAAACTAGTTGTCTTGTGATGAAAACTGTTGTCTTGTGATGAAAATTTTTTAAATAGAGGCAAAAACACAAGAATCTCTAAATTTTTTTCAACCTAAATCTTCACTGACATCTGGCCAATAATTGAAACCAAAGACAGATGCTAGCTCTGCTGTGATTCCCTCTTTGACGTAAAGCAGACTTTCAGGGCAAGGGCTAATAGCTTTTACACCCCGCACAGTGCACTGTCTGACAGAAAGGAAGGCATTCTGGATTCATCAAGGCCCTGTTGAGTGCTTCCATTACTGAAACTATTGTTACAGGAGGGGGTTCTGTGTGGTTAAGGCTGCAACGTTTGTGAGTCTGAGACTTGCCTATGGTTGAGCATTTCACAACTTTCTCTTCAACTTTACTCAAGGTCTTTAAATCTGGGCCTCTTCAGTGATTAAGACTCAAAAATGAGAATCCGCTTCTTTCACTCGGACCAAGAGGCAGAGGGGAACCTGGTGTCCAGGTGGTTAGGGAGATGCCCCTGTGTTAAGAAGGTTTTAGGTTTAAATCCCAGGACTGCTAGTGGCACCACTGAGGTTCCCTTGAGCAAGGTATCGTCCCCACACTGCTCCCCGGGTGCTGTATTTCTGACTACCCACTGCTTCACTTGGATGAATAGGTTACATGCAGTGAAAAATTTCGTGCTGTGTTCACATATGACAAATTGATACGCCAAATTGATGACAAGTTCAAAAGCTGTGGTCAAATTTTATGCCCACAGAAGTTGTTGTCAGAGCACTTTTTAAGGATTCGTTCATTCTGTTGTCACATTCGTTCATTATATGTAAAGAATATGATGTATTGTGGCCAGAAATTAAAAGAATGTCCGTTCCATGTAATCGAACAAATGTCAGTTACTCAGTTTCCTTTACTGTTAATTCAAGTTTTACTATATCCCAACAATTGTGTTTTTCACTCATTCTTTCTTATTTTAACCAATGTTTCATATGAGTTCAAGTCTATTGACCTACACTTCGCTGATTGTTGGCATCCTGATGCTTTGAAACATTTTAATGTGTGTATTCAGGACTTCTAGAACAGTCAAAGTGAGTATTTTGAGGTTCTTGAACCTCCATGACCATTTTTTGCTGCCTTGAATATCACAGTAGCTCATTTTTTTCTGTTGAACACAAATGTGTGTTCACTTCAGTAATGTAAATACCACTTTAGTCTTTCAGCAAATCTTTATTTTATTCAGATTATATTCATTTTCTGGGTTTAGTTTATTTTGTTAGATTTATTTAGACTTGTATTACACCTGATTTATTTATCCTAGTATAGTAGTGATCTTATAGTATTATAGTATAGTAGTAATATTATTCTTATTCTATTCTTATTCTTAATTTACATTATTCTGATGTCTCAGGTTGGTCTGTGTAATGTGGCGGTCACCACAAACAATTTCCTTCAGGATAAATAGTTTTCTGATTCTGATTCTGAAACAAATAATAAGCCCAAAACAGCCTTAATTTGGTTCTGAATATTTGCATCGTCACGGTTCATCCGACAATGAAGGATGGAGCTACTTTTACGCAGTGATAGAAAACAGAAGTACCACACAGAAATGTCCTGTTCCACCCCCTGATCTATTTCTCCAAAATGGTGAGTAGTGTGGTAGACAAATTATAATAGTCTTGTTCTCCTGTCTGTTTGAAGGTACCGGGACATTTGGTCGGGTTTTCCTGGTGAAAGACAAGAAGACGAGGGGCTTCTTCGCCCTGAAAGCCATGAAGATTCCGGATGTGATCCGATTAAAGCAAGAGCAGCACGTTCATAATGAGAAGGAGGTTCTGACGGAGGTGAACCACCCTTTCCTCATCACACTGTGAGTGGGCTTCTTCCAGAACTGCTTCTAATTTTTAGGCGCAGACACAAAAACTGCAGGAAATATCTCGCAGCAGATACCGTATATGTGGGTCTGCTGGGTTTTGCCTGTAATCTAAACTATATTAAAGCATTTTATGAGCTTCCACACCGACTGCCCACAGGTAATGACCATCTGTTATGTCTGAGTTATGGATCTACTCCGGTTACAGTCATTAAGTAAATTGGCCAGTCCTTGCAGAAGGGGAGCGAGAAAGGACGCCTGCTGGCCAAACTGCTTTGATTCAGTGTTAGTAATTGCTCCAGATTTCGTTGACACGTTAATAACTTAAGCTTCCAGCCACTTCAACAAGCTCAACTAATCCCTCCTATCACTTTAACAATTGTGTTCGTAAACCTTTCACAAAGAGCAATCGCAGATTAAACTCAAATCTGTAAATACAGCTAAGAAGGACGTTTCAGGTCATTTTTGTTTGAGCAGTTCAGGCAAGAAAGTTTTCAAGATCATTTAGGAGGGATAAGCAGTTTTGACAGGTGAGTTAAATTGAAACGTGGTCTGAAATGGAAGGAAAATGTGACTACATGTTGTTGACTAAGGACTTGTGAGCATTACGGTTTACAAAACCTCTAAAAGAGAACAAATGATGCGTCAATACAGTGAAGCTTGTAACATTTTTCATTAATGCGTTCATCAGTGGGAAAAGCAAATACTATAGAGAAATTATTTTTAAAAATGATTGTGCTGGAAAAATAAGCTTGAGGTACCTGTATAACAAGTTGAATGAATGTACCTATATACATCTAGGCATACTTTACCGTTACAGATTGTGGTCCATCTGCTTCTCTGCATTAGTTTAGCCCATTGTGTTTATAAAAAGGAACACCTCAGTCTATTTCTATCCAAACACATTCTTTCTGCTTCTGTTGTGCCCATCTTTTTGTTGGCATTTGACATTTAAAGAATGACGCTGTCTGCAGGTTTTGGACTCACCATGACGAGCGCTTCCTATACATGCTGATGGACTATGTGCCGGGCGGCGAACTGTTCAGCTACCTGCGCAGCCGTGGCCGCTTCAGTAACAGCACAGGCCTATTCTACTCTGCAGAGATAGTGTGCGCAATCGAGTACCTGCACTCCAAAGAGATTGTCTACAGGGACCTGAAACCTGAGAACATTTTGCTGGACGGTGAAGGACACATCCGCCTGACAGACTTTGGCTTCGCCAAGAAACTTTCAGATCGGTAAGGCGCCTTAAACATTAGTGTTGTTTTGAATGTAGTGATTTAGAATTTTGGGTTATGGTTAGACCTGGCCCAGATTCAGCAAAATTGGTTCAAATCTTGTCACTACCACCACCATGTTTCACAGAAAATTCTGTTTTGAAAGTAGTGCTTGAAAGAGCGCAAACCATTTAGAATTTTGAGTTAACATAAGACTTGGCCCAGATTCAGCAAATTGGGTTCAAATCTTGACACTACCACCACCATGTTTCACAGAAGGTTCTTATGCTGGAATGCTGGGTTTTCCTTTCTCTTTATTTAACCCAAACAATTCTATTTTTGTTTCATCTGTCCTTGCATCCTTGTCATGAACCATTGTTGTTCGCCTGATGGTGGAATTATAAACAATAACATGAGCCATTGTGAGAGAGGGTTTTAGAGTCTTAAACAAAGAGTGATCTTTTGACTGTTCCTCTGGAGGGTAACAGTGGTCTTGAATTTCCTCCATTTGTATACAATCAGTGTATTGTGTACTGTGTATTGTCCTGTGGATTTGTGGAGTCCTGTTATTGTTTTCCCACCTGATCACCGTAAAACTATTTGTTTTCCAAGGCCTTCAGAAATCTCATTTGTTTTTACCATGCTGCACGTCCACAAACATGTGTTGTGAAGATCAGACCTTGATAATCCCTGTTCAATAAATAAATCAGAATTTCCCCTTGCACCAGATTTTCATCCTATTAACTAAAAACACCTGACTCTAATTTCACCTTCAAATGAACTGCTAATCCTAGAGGTTCACATACTTTAGTCACTCATGAATATGTAATATTAGAAAATTTTCCTCGAAAATGTTGGGCTTGGTAAACAGGTATATTATTTTTTTCTCATTTGTTGAAGTTTTCCTACTTGTAGGACTTGAATGAAAATCGGATGATGATTTAGATCATATTTATGCAGACAGAAAATGGTCCACAAACGTTCAAACATCCATGTATATATGATTTATGTAACAAAATTATTTAAGCACAAAATTAGTTAAAATGTAATTGCATTACATTTAAATTCAGGGTTCAAGCCTGCACTTGGTAGAAGTTTGATGAGAAGTTCTAAAAGAATGACAAAAACATGGCGGAAAATGGTTACTTTTTATTCAAATCAAGGCTGTACACTCAGAAATGTCATTTCTAGATTCTAAGTCTGGAAAGGTTAATGGTTTAGCCTTTACATTGAGGATAATATCAAGGCTTTCTTTAGAGAACTACAGGTTAGAAAAAACTGTGCCTTGGCAATCAATACCGTTTTAAGGCTTAACGCTGCTTGAAACACTGCTAAAGGCTCATTTACTGTAAGACCATGTCAATAGATGAAGCTTAATTGAAGCAACATGCATTGGCTATTCCTTATATACAGTATAAGCCCAACTATATTTTCATTTATAATATTGTGGGAGTTTTTATTAATCAGTTTTATTCTTTGACTCATAAATGGCTGTTAATGTTCAATGAATGCATCTCAGATCAAGAGAGGTAGACAAATTCAAACACCTAATAAACAAATTTAAACACCAGGTCAGACATAGTTTATTGTTCATCACTCGTAATGTATTTCCTCTATTAGTTTGTTGTTGTGGGTACTGTGTAGGTAGATGTGTTAGATATTGGCTCAATACATTACTTGGAATATATTTTGTTACTTCAAAAAATATTTTGTTGTTTTTAGCAAAATTGTTCTAACTACTATTAGCTTTCTGTCTGTTAAAAATTCTCAGTAACACTTTGCAGTAACTATTATATCTGATTAAAAACTAATGTATGTACCAAACAGTAGAGCAAGCAATAATACCATTACTATTTAAGCTAATTTTGTTGAAGCTAAAGACAAGTATTTGTTTTCCAGGTCAAAACTGAGAATTGATTAGCATCTTGTCAATCAGATCAGATCACTTTTTCATGTAAATTAAAGGTTTTATTATATGAATTGAATTCTATAAAAATGTCTTAGAAATGTCCTTAGAAATGTATCATTTTGAAAATTGAATTTTGTTGTCTTCCGGGTGCCTTCCCACTACATTCACCTTACAAAGTAGATTTCTGAAAACCGCAGAAAGCATCCTGTCAGCAGTATATAATTATTTTATGCTTGGGACAAGAAGTAGTAAAAACCCCAAATTAGATTGCAAAATATGTAGCATCAGTATTTTAAAGCCCTACATGCCCGACAAGAATTTTAATACAGCAAAATGAACGAAGCTTTTAAGTGGGAGTTATGCCAAAGAGCACATAGACTTTCAGTAGATAGTTCTGCATCCATTTAAATATGAAGTTATCCTACCAGAAAATGTCATTCATTCGATCTCTGTATGTTCTAAAGTTACCCAACCAGTAAATGATATAAGGTGACCCACCAATTCTTTAAAGCTGAGTATGTTTTATTGACCAAAATTACATGTTTAAAAGGATGAATGGTATAAATATCAGGATTCACAGACACCAATAGATACAGTCAATATCCATGTTGATAAACTCTAATTTCAACCTTAAAAACAAAAACCTGGCCTTAAATATGCTTGAGACCTTTATTAAAAGTTATTTTAGCATAATTGATAATTTCCTGACCTCAAAAAGAAATAGAAGTGTAGATTCAGACTCTTATATAATTCTTATATTTATATTACTGCTCTTTTGCACGTACAAATAAGAATACAATAGTGTTTTATGTGTATCTGTCATTCATGTCCTTGTAGTTGACTGATACTGTTGCTGTAAATTATCTTTGTTTATCTCGCGTGTCATTTTTTTTAAATAGCTTGCATATCGTTTTGTGTCTCCGCTACAATACTACAAAAGTGCCACATTCCTGCCTGGAGGAATTTCAATCAAAACGCCACGATGAATTGAAAAGGGGGGGAAAGTCTGGGATAGCTCGGGGGCCAAACCGTCACCATCTCGTATTCATAGGTGTCTTTATTAGCGGAAGATGAATACCCCTCCCTGCTATCTCCATATAGAACCAATAATAAGGTTTGCACTTCCTGCTGGCAACTGCGTGCTTCATGTTATGAGTCTTTCGAAGCAAATCACCGTCTCGCTTTACCTACAGTACATCAGCCAGCGCTGCATTATTTATTTGCGATGAGCGAGGCTCGGGACAACTTTTTTTGGAGCAGCCTTGGCGAAAATGAAACCCTCACGAGTAGCGGTGGCCCCTTTGGTATCACTTAAGAAGAAAAAAAAGAACTAAGGAGAAATGCACGTGCGTGTGTGTTATCTGCAGTGCGGATAGTACTGTACCGCAGTGATACGGAGCACTCTCCTGAGCAGACAGAGCACAACCTGACCCCAGTGACATGTAAACATAATGAGCTGCGATTACATTTCTCCCCCTCTCTCTCGCTCGGGCAGGGCAGAGAAATAGATTCGGAGTGGGAAGCTCTCTGATGTACAACTGACCCACTTATATAAATGGAAAGCAATAAAACAAAAGGGGGAAAATGCCTCCAAATGCAATGGAGGAAGACAACTGCCCCTGGCGATGCCCCCTGCAGTTTTAGCATGTTTACTAGACAGAGGGGCGAGTGCATGGAAACGCCATGTGTCCACACTGCCACCCATTGGCCGACACGTGTCATTGCATCAGTCTGACGAAAACTATTACGGGGTCAGGTTTGCTCGGTCTTCTCTGAAAGTAACTGATAGTGTTTCAGAGAGGCCCCTGGTTGGTTTTACCCACAAGGAGTCTACATAAAAACATATGGATTTGCAGTAAATTACAAAGAAAGACAGTTGTCCCAATACTTTTGTTCATATAGGATATATTGGACCGAGCCTAAACTTGCACTCACTCAATTTCTCTGCTTTAACCACAGTTCAAAGCCACACTTCTGTTCTAACTACAGACCTACTACTAGGTTTTAATGGCTAGTATGATCTGAATATATGGGATTGATTAATAATAAACAATCAGAATGGAGTAGGATTAAAATAAACCAAACGTAAGTAGATTTGTTTGAAGGCTCACACGGCACGACACATTTGGAATTAAGAGGTTTAAAAAGCAGTAAACCCCACACCTCTCCGATCTGAAGGGCTTGTTATTTTTCAAGTGCATCCATACCTGCCTGGTTTGTGCAGATGAGGGCTTATTAGTGTGAGGTGGCAGGTGATGGATTGCAGGTTTCCTGTTATCTTTCAAGCTTTGCTGGTGGAAGCGATGCTTGTGTGTCAGCCAAGCCGATTCTAAGCACTCCTCTGATGACAGGGTTCATAAATAAGTGTTTTCTTCACCTTCGTCATCACCTTCATCGCAGGGAAAGGTGATCTGAGCCGGTCGTCGCTGACGGCAGCCTGTAATTGTTGAACATTTGTGGCTGAGATTTGGATTCCGACAAAATATATTGTTTGTGTTGAGAGCGGAAGCCAAACAGCCTGTCAGATTAGAAGTTCAGGGAGGTTATTTCACAAAGCAGGTTCTCTCAGTCACCTGGATAACACAAGGGGCTGTTTCCTTGTTTTTTGAGATAACCATTTGATGTAATGGCGAGATTTGTGAGCGGCAAACTTCAAAGCCTATCATTTACTCTCCAGTCACTTCAGGGCATATGGCGTAAAGCTTAAAGCGCTCAGATTGCAGTCATCATGGACGGACACATTCAGAAACGGCAGATTAATCTGGTTTGTGACATCACAGCCATGAATTGTATTTACATTCGTTAGCTGTTCATCCTTGGAGTGAATGATGTGACTAAATGATTCAATATTGTGATCTCCCCAACTATAGAGAACCCATTTATTCTGTGTGAATATTATTTTTCAGATCTTTATGAGGATTGTGGTCTCAAAGGTACATTTCAGCCTAGACTGCCTTTGAAAGAAGCCAGACTAGAGATTTGCATATCCTTTCAAGATCTATAACACTATGAATAGTGTACGAACTAGACTCTGTGTCAGATCTGAAGAAACACTCGTACTTCTCCAGGGAAAAGGTGCCGAACCTAGAACTACTTACATGCATGTATGTGAAGGCATTTGTGTTTGGGCTGGACTCCCCCAACCAAAAATATCCAACCAACAGTGTCCTGTGGCCAGAAACGGACCACTGATAAAGGGCTAGAGGACGACCAAGAAAACCTGTACTGTATCAGATATTGTTAATTTCGTCAGACGAGACGAGACGAAATATGTTCGTCAACGACCTTTTTTTCCATGACTAAGACGAGAC
>JBBKCR010143448.1:0-19927 GCA_037577295.1 Ladigesia roloffi | reverse complement strand
CTGCACAATACAAAATATACATGTGCATGTATGTATATATGTGTGTGTGTTTGCATATTATAAATATATATATATATATATGTATAGAGAGAGAGAGATTGATGTCCATGTATATTTGGACATGCTAAACTGTTGCTGTCATTCAGCTGTCTCAGTTTCGTGGAGCCGGTTGCATTAATATGGACAAAGCAGAACAGCTCCAGTGTCCATGTGGTAGGAACACATCACAGGCTTTACCGCCCGATTCATCCCTGCTAAATCTCTGGAATGGCATCCAGGACCCTGTTCGGGTTCGGGTTTCCACCGGCCTCAGAGAACTAGGTCACCATCCTCCGTCTGCAACACACACCTTTCGTCTCCAGTACGGAACAGTTCTGGGCCTCCTGATCCTTCTCTAAATTGAAGCTCAACAGTTTATATAAACCGTGTTCTGTACGCAGGCCCTTCTGTATGCAGGCCCTGCAGAAACGCAGGCCTGTTCTTCAAATCATGAGAATTTTTTATTGTCTGGCTTTTTTTTTACTAGATTACACAATTAATTGTCAGAATTAATTGTTTAAATTATGGTAATAATTAAAATTATTATGGTGATTAAAATTTCAAGCAAAAAAGTAATGAAGGCATAAAACGGCTAAAAGGTTCATATTTAACATTCACACACAGGATGTGTAAATATGTACAACTGTCCATACTGAACTTCATTTGTATTCATCTGAGTCTCTGGATCACCTTATTGAAGGCCTAGTTACAATCACTACTTTTATGTGGTGATTTGAAACATTCGACCATAATGTTCCCTTCAGGAATGTGTATATGTGTAAAACCTGAATTCTACAATGGAAGATTAGTTCAGTTTTATTGCAGCATTTTAGGTCTTCTTCAGCTTCAACAGGTATGCAACAGCCTTTTAAAGGCCACTTAACCACACAAAACCCACATACAGGATAATCAGAGGTCCTGGACATTTCTTTTTGCTTACAAATTCAGTAAAACAGTTCTCCAGGCTTCCTAAGGCTTTTTTTCAGCCCAGTTAACGATTAACATTTTCAGTGCTTTTTAAATCAACCAAGAATATAACATCTCTCTGTACATCCTGCACATGTGTAAAACCTCCAAAAACTGGAATATTTACCCTAATATTTTTACTACATAACAAGCAAAGGGGTGGCTGCGATTAAATATGCCAGCGGTACGTTTTCAATGTCCAAGACCAGCATTTCAAATCGAGGTCAAGCAGGAACACCTTGCTGGAAAACAGGTGTGTTTGTCTCTGTGTGTTTTCTGTGCAGTCACGACATTAACTCCCTCAAAAAGTAAAAAAAACTCTGATTCTGATTCTCGTTCATGTGTCTGGACAAGAGCTGGAGCATTACTTGGCAGGTTAAGGGCTTCAGCGGCCAGCTTACCTCTTCAACAGGTTCCTCCTCAGCGTCAGGGTTGAGGGTTTTCATGACCTTGCTCTTGTACACTTTAAACAGCGGATTCATGACGGCTCCTCCTGAAGTTCTGGAAAAGTGAGAATGCAAAAAAAAAGGCCTTGCCAAAAAAAGACTTCCACAAAAAAGTCCCGTCAAGCCAGCATTGATGGGATCGCACTTTATTAAGGGGTTTAAAGGCCCTCAGGAGTGTCTCTGGTCCATCTGCAAGAACATCCCAACATCACTAAAGATGAATCTGGACAAACGTTAGAAAGAAACGCTGTTACAAGTCCATTGGTGGCTCAGAGCTTCTTCATGGCTTCGTATTTGTTAGGAAAATGCTGGCTGGCATCTGTGTGAACAGGAGAAAGAGAGAAACAGTTACAGCGCTTATCCTGCGCACACGAACACACACACACACACACTGTCATGGTTCAGGACCTCAGCATCGGTTACCTGGAAACAGGTGTGGGTTACTTCATGAATATTTAAGCCGCTGATTTTGAGAGAGGAGCTGCCATTGTTGGTTGGAAGCAGAAGAGCGACACATGCAACTCAAACCCGAGCCGAGTTTCAGGAACGTATATTAGGGCAAACTGCACACAATATAGTCAGGGGGGTTTTTGTGGCATTTCTTCATTTTAGGTGTGTCTGGACCATTCAGTGTGTGTATGATAACTGGAACAAGCTCATTTAACTGTGTCACCTCTTTAAACATTTATTTATCCCAGTGGACAATTTAAAGGACATATAACATTCACTGCTTTAGCAATTCAGGGGTCCAAGCATCCAAGTGCAGGCCACACACAAAATTTGATTCTACAGCCTACAAAACCTACAGCTTCTGTCCCCTCCTGGCAAATTCGGTAGTCATAATGAAAAAACCCACTCATAATTACACATATACAAATGGACAGAACCTGGTAGCAGCTAATGAATATTGTAAACCATTATAATCCACTTATTCCTTTATAAAAACAATATTCCTTTATAAATGTCTGTGTAAATTAAAGTCAGCGGTCACAAAGATTTAGGCAGATGATATGACCTTACAGTAAAGTATTTAAAAAATTGCAGATGTTACTTAATAATAAAGTGTAACATATTATGTATGTAAATATTATTCCAACAATTCTTGATGTTGTAGATCTTTGTTAATAATCCTGGAAGTGTTTATGGCAAATATTAAAGAAAAACTATTATGGAAAAAATCTTTTTTCGAAAACAAATGCCAATGCTTTTACATCTAATTTAAATGTATCCTTGTTTTTTATCTGCTTTCTCTCAGTCTCTCTTTACAATGGACTCTTTAAACATTTCCTTTTGATTCTGTCAGGTTTGGTCTCCTGGAGTGTGTTTTTGCTCACATCTCTAACTCTGGAACTTCAGAATTTTATTTTCAAAAATAGAAAAGCAGAGCCAAACATATTTCACTTCCTCTGATGAGAGATGATTCATGGACTGCGGAGTTCTACTTCAGCTCTATAGGAAACTATACCGCCCCTCTAGGTCTCCAGAAGCTGTTGGGAGTCGCTCCTACTTGAGTAGGATTTGAGGCCTTCTGTTGAAAGGAAGTAAATGTAGACCATCTGAGATGTGAGGATTTGCAGTAAAATTACTGTATAATTTTAGCATGAGGTGACATCAAATCCACTCTGTCCACCAGGGAATCATGGCCACATGTAATGAACTGGGAAAATGTAACACTAACCAGCTTGAATAAAGGTGACCTTTAGCCTGGATCACTTCCGTGGGTCTTCGCAGGTCCCGTATGCTGCCGATCCAAAACACAGGCCTATTAGCTGTGAATTTTTGTGATGAAATGTAAGCCAGCTTCCTGCAGCTCCTTTATTAGCCACCCGATCTGACATGGACAGACCACTGAAGATGGAAACAGACATCATTAAAAATGCAGAACCCTGAAGGTTTCATTTACCTGTAGGAGGTTTATGGTAACTACACTGATAAGCATGCAAGCTTGACTACATCTTATATATATACTGTTGTTTGCTGTCAGCTGGGATTTCTGCTAGCTGGTGATTCATTCATCCACTTCTCAAGGGCTGAGCTCCTTTTAAGACTCAGCATTTTGGTAATTTCTTTCCATTTCTAACCCCATCAACTATTAACGATGTGCCCATACTTCAGGTCCTAACATTTAACTATGTTAAACCCTAAATCCACAGTTATTGCCATTTAAGGCAAAGGAGTTTAAAACAACCTACAGTAAGTCCTAAGAGCTTAAGGACTGATTAGCAAGCCAAAAGGTTAATGAAGGCGAAGGCCTCTCGACAATCCCTTTAACCTCTCTGCTTTGTAAACACGTTGTAGAGATGTAAGTGCTGGAAAAGGTTTGGTCTGCAGGTGCTGAGTGAGCAACCTCTGGACACACCAGACCAGTCATGCGTCTCCCACTGATCGCATGCAGCCACGATGTGGGGTGTTGCATTTCGTCCCGGTTCAAACACCATCTGCATTATTTAGAAGGGCATGGCATCTTTATTCAGGCGCTGGGAATCTGACTCCATCACATATGTATGAAAAATACCAATCACACAGATTGAGTATATATATATATATATATATATATATGCAACAGGTGTGAAGTTTGAGTCCACTCTCAAATCATACAGTTCTTTCTGATTTATGTATAATTGGACAAAACTGCACCGCTTCAAAATTGTATCAATATTATATCCAGTTCAAAGAAAAGCAAAAAGTTTAGAGAATGATTTCTTTGTCACCCCAGCCGCCAGATCTTCCTCCCATTGACGTCCAGGGACTAGCAGGACCCACAAGCTTCAAATGAGTGTCCTGTAAATGAGACTGAACTGACAGCAACACACCTTCATGTAGGCTGCCAACCGCCATAAACCCTGCTTGAAATGGTTCCGTGAGGGTTTGGACACAAGTTATTCCCAAAAATTGCTGGAATTAATATAGGAAAGGGGATACTTTACTTAAACTTGTACATAATCATTCACATCCATTAAACAGCACTTACAGTGTATACCGTCACCTTTCAAAGCCAGTCAGTTACATTTGTTTGATTTTCCTATAATAAAATGATTAAAGGACTCAAAAATGACTTGGGTAGAACAGCTAAAGGCTAATCTTCAAGATAACTAGCTGGTTTTCTAGATGCACTACATCAGTACTGAAACTACTTTAGCTCCTTTTTTCTTACCATTTAGGTAACAACGTGTCTCTGGTGTCCTTTTTGGGGGTGAATTAAAAAATTTTCAAATCTGTGAGATGGCTAAGAGTTACATCAGTGGTAGGACATATTGGTTCCACAGGGATTACCAATGCTAGCATGACATGTTTGCATAATGCTGGGTCTCGTATTGTGAGAACGTTGATGTTCTCTCACAAAACACGAAGAGCAAAATATGAAAACAAGAATTAAATGGAAAATTCTTTCAAATGAATGAAGCTATACTGCATGGCACAACATATCACACTTTAAACTCCAGATTCCACTTGGAATATCCCCTGGCTTAAATCATTACACTACACATATCATTTCTGCAAGACTAAGGAATCTCACATCTCAATAAAGATAGGGGGCAAGATAGGAAATCACCAGTGCAAAACCAAACGCTCCTGATTACGAAGATTTGATGTAAAACTGAAAGAAGGACTGGAAGATTATCCTCTGAGAAGTTTTTAATTCGCTCTCACCACCAGATGGCCCCACCATTCCTGCTTTCCTGCAAACGCGTCCTGCATTTTTAAACGCATATACAGGTATCTACGGCTCCAAACAAAGGAGTGTATGTTCAGTATGAACAAATAAAACAAATAAAACTTCTAATCAGGTTATTGATTTTTCAGTGTATTACTTGTGGCCAGCAGGGGAGGCCCTTTCCATCTGTGCTAGCCAAGACCATTTTTGCTAACTTACACAACGAAACAAAACTTACATAAAAGCGCTTAATCTTCCTTTTTTATCCCTGAGAATACACCAACCCCCTTATGAATTAGGTGGCCATTCATGTGTGAACCCGACCCCTTTATTTTTCCTTAAAATTTGATTTAAGGCATGATTGTGATACCACTTCACCTTAAATTTAAGGCGTTATTTAAGGAGGTCCTATTATTTTACATTAGAAAAGGTAAGGGGAAAACCTTTACACGTTTTCCTTTAATTTTCCTTTAATTCCTGTATGGGAAATTAAGGCCAAAATGAAGGAAATATGGGGTAATATTACGATTTTTGGTTAATAAGTGCTTGACCATGAACGGAATCTCCTAACTGAGGACTTTGAGACTGGGTGTTATATATATCTACAGTAGATCAGACTTCCAAGAAACAAGACGATCTACTGCCCACTGGAGGTTATGTCAGGTTAAAATAACGATCATTATTTTTATCACTATGTGCATTAATGTGCTATTATGTGCAGTAGTCTACCACGTGTAATACTGTGCAATGTACTAAATCATGCTAAATCATTGAATTATTTTCTTATTATGAGCAATTGTCTAACCATGTCAAATATCACTACCTATGGCAACAATATTTAAATACTAGTACAACCGTTTTTGAGATGTTCCAGATGTTCTGCAGGGTTCCAATATAACAAATTATGTTTTTGTAGCAAACTAGTCATTTTAAAGTGTGAAATTCTCATTTATTAAATGAGAATGAATATGGGGCACTTAGAGCATGAGGAAGAACCATAGAGAGGAACCAAGAAAACTCACTGAGAGTATGAGTGGGAACTTTTCTGAACAGCTGGAAGCCAACAAGCACATTCCTATTATTGTGCATGAAAATGAAAATACATAGGCTACGGTAATTTCTAAATAGACAAAAGGTGAGGTAAATGCAAAATAGAAACAATATTGAACTATAAACAAGGCAAGTGGCTAAAATCGTATAAAGTAAAATAAATGATGAACAAACAATTACATACACATAGCTTCAAGAAAGGATTCTGAACTTAGGGGGACCCACTGAGAAGACCCAATGCTTGGTAACGGTGCAGTTTCCTCGTAATGTCCTGATAAAGTTTTCAGTGATAAAGGTGTCCCAACATTAACTACTGTTACAAAGAAACGAGTCTTCGGACATTGCAGGACCTGTGGAGCAGCATATGGAGTAAATTAAGAATGTGGGTCACCTGATGCCTCACTCTGTAGCTTCAGGAGTCAGGAAACCACCAGTAGATGGCAGTATAGCGCGGTACGTGCAGCATTATGCATAATGATATGGGAACAAAATGTACAGAACATGGTGTTCCAGCCCATCCAGAGACCCCTCCCCACCTCAGAAAGCACACGTGTACATAAGCATGGGTACATGCATGCCTGTGAGTTCGTATACTTCATACGTGTGGGTGTGTGTGACTGGGTGTTCTATTTGGCATCATGATGTTTTGCACGGACCACATGGAATCCTAAAACCAAGTGAGTCTTGCTGCTGCAAGTATATAACAAATAACCACACTTCCATTGCACTTGTATGAAAATAAATGAATAAATTAGACAAGTTGTTTGACTGAAACCACAACACCACTCCAGATGCCATTAAACCGGTTTTGGTATGGGGAGATGGGAACACAGGAGAAATATTTATGGGTGAATACACACTTCTGTTTGATGGGGGAGGGTTGGGTGTAGTCTGGAGGGCATTGTGTCTTCAAGACATTAGCTCTAGCCAAGACAAAGAGAATATTAGCTGATGAAGACACAATTTTGCAGAACTAACCCCTTTTACTGGAAAATAACTAGCAAAATAAAAACAAGTAAATGCTAGGAAAGGTTCTCCCACTTGCAGAAGATAAATAATGGGGGTAAAGCAGTTGCTGCAGTCAAAGATCGTTGACTCATGAGTCATGAAACTGATGCCTGGCCTCCTGCTGTGTTGGCCTGAATTAGCGGCTCTGCATGTTCCGCAGTCTCTGACTGATATACACATACATATTTACAGCTCTGTCTAGAAGTCTTAAGTCCCCCTCACTTCTTTTTTTTTTTGTTTGCTTCCAAAGAGCCAGACTTTCTTGCATTATTATTGTAGTCCTGAGGAACAGCTCTTTCAAAGTTCTCTCATTTCCAGCCCAGTCCTGTACCTGACCACCAGTTTCAGAGGAATGTTTTTGTTTGTTGAGCCACACAGTGACCGACGTATAAATCATTCAAGCAGAACAAAGACCTTTCTAAATCAGCCCTTGTCTATATAAATATAACCTGATGCCCCGCCCTGAGTGGAAGACCTGACCCTTTGATGATGATTAGCATCTCAATTTTTCCAATTTCGTTTGGTAGTCACTGATCCAAATTATGTTCCAGAGAAGTAATATTTGCTCTTTTATAGTTTATGATATGAACTTAAGGTACGGTGTCAGAGTTTCTTCTTCTTTACAAACAAACTGGACCTAAGTACATTCAGAGAGAAGCTTTTCCTTGTTGGACATGGAATTCCACAGCATGGCTATCTGCGAAGATAGCCTTTTGTCCGTGATGGTTGTTAACTGCTCACCTGATGGCCATCGTCTGGTTAAATCCATTGATCCTGGCTTCAGCCATTTAAATGGTGTCTGAAGTGTGAAGCCTCTTTATTACTATGATAATAGGACCATCAGATCAACATTTTAATGGACTGTCTAGGTCTGGTTAGTTTTGAACCACACCTACAGTAGTTTTTTCAACAGGAGTATTTAAACCAATGCCATTTAGTAAAAGATCATGGTAACTAACAATCACTGTTTGCATTCTTTAACAAGGTCTATTTTAAAATGAGCAGATAATAAAACAGTGTCATGGCCACATGTCTGCAGGCCATTAAACATGGTGATGAAGACAAAAGTTAGCTCAACACTAAGCCTGACAATCTGAGTTTGTTAGTGAAACACATGTATGGATAATCCCATTCCTGAATTAAAACCTGATTTCAAACGATCCACACCATTGACCAAATCACAAAGGACAATACAAACTGTAGTCAATGTATAAATTGAATGCATTTTACAGTTGAGTTTATCTACACTTTATACATCTGATGCTGATCCTCTTATTTATACTCCAGTGTTCCTGTCAGAAGTCTTTTTAGCATTTACGGCATTTAGCAGATGCCGACTTCCATTCCTTAACTACAGGGGGGCCGTCTCCCTGGAAGAACTTGGGGTTAAGGGTCTTGCCTAGGAATCCAGTGGTGGTATACTGAAGGTAGGATTCAAACCCAAGGCCTCTTGGTCCAGCAGTGAGTATCCTATCCACAAGACAACCACCACCAACATCAAATTCCTGGTTCTGTTTTGGGATTTATGTGGTTTGATCCAGGTCCTTTACTGCTTTACATCTCATTTACATCACACTGGATTGACAAAAAGAAGAACAGAGCCTATCAAAAATTCTAGCAATTTTTGAACTTCTGCCTTTTTTTACTCATGTTATTTTGCTATTTGTGTCATTATTGCCTTGAAATTAAAGCTTTTATTAGAATAGGGGTATTACTCAAAATATCTTATGTTCCACAAACTTCTGTACGACCCACACTTTAATAGGTCAACATGTAGGAAAAGAAACAGGCGCGGGCAGTTAAACGCTCATTCACGAGTTCCAGCATACACAGAATGTTCTTCAATCATCAGATCTGAGAATGCTAACTTTAAATATACCATGACATTAATATCACCTGCCTAATATTGTGCAGGCGCCCCGGAACAGCGCTGACCTGTCGGGGCCTGTCCTCCACAAGCGGATCCTGTCAGTTATGAGGTGGGACCTCCACGGCATCCCAGAGACGCTTGATCAGGTTGCCATCTGGAGAATCTGGAGGCCGAGTCAACACCTTCATCATGTACCTCAAACTGCTTCTAAACAGTGTTTGAAGTGGGGGGCACCATTTTATTGAAAGTGGCCACTGCTATTAGGGAAACTTTGATGTGTCCAAAATTGCACACTTGCACACTAAAAATAATAATAATAGTCATTTTCATTTATATAGCACCTTTACAGAGCTTTACAATGAGTCAAAAACAGTCAACAAACAGACAAACAGACAAAGAGGACATGCAGAGAACAGATGGAATCAGGTGTAACATTCGGAAAAGCTAAAACTCTGAAAGTACCAGGATGGTGAAATGATCATTTTAACCACATAGGAGAAGTGGAGGGACTTTTTCAGAGTTGAATAATGGAGCTCCAAGCTGAGGCAACTAGTTCATATAAATGTAAGTAACATTAATAATGTTTTATTGATAAATACTGCAGTGTAACCAGCAGATTTTTGTGCAGCCTGGAGAATCACAAGCATATTATCCCTAATTCCACTAAGTGCAAAACGTTAGGGTGCCATTTCTGACAACCTTTACCCACGGGAGTGTGCACCACAGAAGGAAGTGCTCAGTGCGCACTATGCACTACATTCCAGTGCACTCACGTATGTGCGTGATTTCAGACACACTCATTGTCTTCGTGGCAGTGTGAACTTGGTCTGCAGTGATTTTTAGGTAGGTGGTCCATGTCAAAGTAATGTCCAATTTAATGCAGGCCCCCAGGTTTCTCAGCAGAACACTGAGTGTCACACTGCTTCCACTGATTTGATTTCTTCCCATAGAGCATCTTGGTGACATCTACTCTTGCTAACATGCTAGCTCAATCCTCCATGAATAGTGTTCTTTATATCAAGTTATTTGCAGGATCCACTAAAAACAGTATTACCTAAGGTAAAAAAATTATAAGTTCCACCCCTTACAAGTAGTGATGGGTTGTTCTTGAACGATTCGTTCATTTTAAATGAATTATTAAAATGACTCAGGAACAACGAGTCGTCTTGTATGAATGATTCGTTCAGTCGCGCATGCGCATTTGCGCAACATCCTTTAGTTTCTGTATTGGAATTATTGAGTCTAAAACCTGAAGACTGGAGAGATGAAGTAATCAATTCTCTTTCCGGCTCAGGCTGCATATGTTAACATTATGGGGCTGTCACGTGATGAACTTACGACTCAAACCCGAAGACTCGAGAGATGAACTAATCAACGACTCAAACCAGAAGACTCGAGAGATTAACTAATCAACGACTCAAACCCAAAGACTCGAGATAAGAACTAATCAATTCTCTTACCAGCTCAGCCTGCACTGGTTAGCTAAATGGGCTGTCAGGTGATGAACAAACGACTGACACCCGAAAACTTGTCAGATAAGAGGCGAGGTGAGTGTATCATAGATTAAAGACATAGGTAAACAATGAATGAAGCTTTTCTGTTTCTTATTGCTTTATAGTTTTGTCTTGTTTGTAGTATGATCAACGTTTGGGTAAGCAGTAGATATGTTAGGGAAGTAACATGTACCATTTTAATTATAATTTGCTAAAATGAACAAAATGACTCGATAAAAGATTAGTTCATTTTGCTGAACGAGACTCAAAGATCCGAGTCGGTAAAATGATCCGAACTTACCATCACAACTTCTTTATTGTATTCAATACACAAATTAAAATTAAGTTAAGAAATAAATATAATAAAAGAAAAAATATTCACTCTCTTGAAAATTCTGCTCGTGGCAGTTGCTAGGTGATGCTGATGTGTTAATGTAAACTTTAGTTTTCTTAAACAATCAAATAAGCGCATGCCTGCTTCTGACAGCTGGATCAAGATACCGTAAGAAAAATTGTAGTCTAGGATCGCATGAGCAGAACGTAGATTTTGTTAAAAGTGAAAATAGGGATTAGGCCTAAAAAATATTAAAGAGCCTTTGCACCAAAAAACCCGGACATTTGGTGTCCCTGGAAGATGATCAATTTTCCGAAACAGACATTAAAAAAAGAGAACAATCCCGGGAAAACCAGAACGTGTGGCAACCCTATTTTAAACCCATCCCGGAAAGGGAGCATTCTTCTAGGTTAGCTTAGCATTACCCTGTCAGGATACCATGTTAGCTATATTTCACTGCAGAAACGGAAAGAGTAGGTCATTATTGACTCGGTGGATTCCCAATAAACTGGTGGATGTTGTGTAAATATCACTTGTGCATATGTACGCTACAAATTTCCACTTCAGGTCCTTTCGGAGGCACACACACCCCTTCCAAGAACGTTTAGCTGGCAGCTCCGCTTTGGCAAACATGTTGAACTGCTCTGGCTCTGCCAGGACTAACAGCATTTAACTGGTTTAAAATATGACTTCACTGGTATCAAAGACACACATACACTTACGCAATCTTGCACATAAACACATTCAAAATAGTTACTTACTTCTACGCAAATGTATCTGTTTACGCATAATGCACATTAGCCAGCAAACCATGAACATGAGCCATGAACACTAACAAAATGTGAGCACCCATTTCTTATTGAAAGATCTCTGCTAGCTGAAGCCAAATTGAAATCCACACATTGCTGCATTTAGCCTGTGGCGACAGGTCATGTCACACAAACAGCGAGATATTCGGATGTGTCTTCCAGCATGGAGGACCACTGCCACAACCACAGTTTGAGTAACATCACTGCACGATATTACCCTTTGGGCTAACCTGCGGAGAGAACTCATCTCACAGCACACGAGATTAGCTGAACGAGCAACAAAGCTCAAGCAAAGACTATATACATACAGTATCCAATATTTTTATGTATTTTTCTGTAGATGTCAATACATAAACGTCATTAAAATGCAGAACACATCTACTTGGAACTGAGAAATATAGTAGTAGCGCTAAGCCCTCTCTTCTTTGTTTATTTGTTTATTATATTATTTATCAGAAATAAATAATCTTCATAGTTTCTCAACTTAAGAAGAACAACTTTTGCTCTTCTCAGTTTTCTTCCAGTGTGAAAAAGAAAAGAGAATTTTAAGATTGGAATGAGAAAAGAGAAAGGAACTTTCTCAGGAGATGTATATAATAAGAGGGAGAAAATGGCCAGAATCTCATATTGAGGTTAAACTGAGCTTAATTATGTCTCGCTGAAATATGCTGGACAAAGAAGTAAACTTATTTTTGAATGTTCCTTTCATCCGTGCTCCCATTCTATCAAGAACAAAAGACAATGAATATATATTTTGATGACACTGGGGTTGGTTTCGACCGCTAGCCTCAGATTGACATAGACTTTCAGTGGATAGAAGGATTATTTGGAGTGAAATGCCCCAATTATGCATTTTTTAGTGAAAATGTCTAACCTCTGAGAGAATCGATTTGGGCCTGTTCTTCTCCTGCTTAGTCTACTCCAGCTGTGAGTTATACAAAATGATACACAGAATTTTTGTATCATTTCTCATTTGTCTACATTTGTAATTCCAATTAAAAAACATTATTTATTTTAAAAACTTGTTGGTAAACAACCCATCTTGGTTGCATTTTTCTTGCATTTGTCCTCGAAAGCTTGACCTGAGTGAGTCAGTTTATACAACAGGGCGGTTTTTCGGTTACATAATAACCACCCTTCGCCTCAGCTGTAGGTATGGATAGAATTTTTAGTGTCAAAGGTCGAAGCCCTAGCATCCTGGCATGGTCCTGTGGTATGCAGGGCCCTCCCCCATCACCTATAGACCAGCAAGATGGTCACAAGAAGCACAGCCATAAGTCACCCCAGTTGTTACATAACAGCACCACTAACGACCGCTTTCTCCTTGCAAAGCTACTTAAATGCAACCTAGGGCTGATCATTTGCATTCTAATAGATATGCATTAATATGATGGCTTTAGAATCTATCCAAACAAGTTTGCATTGAAGCTAATATAGATGAAAGGTTCTAAATCTGTACTACATGTATACCCATCGCCTAAATCATACATTCGTCTCAAGCCATGTTGAGTTTTGCTCATATTAAAGACAAATCATCATCCATAAATTCAAAGGACAGTAAGAATATGATTGCCCCATCTCCAAAACATCTTTTGAGTTTGGATGACATCACTGTGAACCAACCCATCCAAAAGAAACCAGAGGTCGACACAAATTTAGCCATTTAAATACCCAGTCCAAACATCCCAGCGAGCCTACACGTCTGTGTGTAAACTGTTCATATATGAAATGATGATGATGGTGATGATGGTAAAATGGAGGCACATCTGGGGATTTTTTTGTCTTGTAATGTCCTGCATATACCCTGACATGGTTTAGATTCTCAAAACTCTCATAAAACAATTTTAAGCATACACCATTAGTATTTCACATTTCATAATCTTAATTGTGGGCACTTTTAGAGTCTGGTTACATTCACCTCTACAGCAAAGTGTGTGATAATGCAGGAAACAATTTGCTTATGCAAAGTTATGCCATTTTTTGTCAGCTACCTTCAGCTGTAGGCCCCAAACATTGCCCCGTCACATTTGGCTTGAAGGGGGAGACTACAGATTTTGTGCCAAACTGCAGGTTTGAGACAAGTCTGGGACTTTTACTGTAAAGTGCAATGTCCACATTGCTTCCCAGGCCCAGAAATTGCTTCTCCCCTTTCTCAAAAAGTAGAACTTTAGAACTTTAAGGGGACACTGAGTGCACAGGCTGTGCTGTGTTGTTGCATGGCTTCTTTGGCCGTGCCCTTGTTCCAAACTGGTTCAGACTGGCTGAGGAGCTTTTACTCAGCAGGTTTTCCCACATGCCTGGAGTCCCGTCCCTCATCGACCGCTCTTTTCAACCCCCCACCACTTCCACACCCCCACCAACACACTCTAACACACACACACACACATACACACATGCTCCACACCACTCCACACCTACATGTCCAACAGGCACACAATGTGCCATATGATCACATGGTCCTTGACTGGGATGTCTCCAGTAACATACCCAACAGACCATGTGTCAAGTCAATATGCAAATATATATCACCTACGTGCAGAATGTGCTGCATTAGGTGTCCATATAACATACTGTGAATTAAAATACGTGCCAGTTATAGACTAGGACAGACTGGATTTAAGGACTAGCGTGAATAACATTCAGAGCCATAAAGAAGAATATAAGTAGAAAATAATGTTGCTGTCAAAACAAAACCGAATAGGTACATTTATGGG
Source organism: Ladigesia roloffi (assembly GCA_037577295.1). Classification (NCBI taxonomy): domain Eukaryota; kingdom Metazoa; phylum Chordata; class Actinopteri; order Characiformes; family Alestidae; genus Ladigesia; species Ladigesia roloffi. The sequence goes on along the minus strand of JBBKCR010143448.1, from coordinate 5,543 downwards.
GGAAGAAATAAAAATTCTTAACCCTTAAAACACAAGCAGTATGGATCGGTGACACCAGTGCAACAAATGTTACATATGTTGTTATATGGCAAAACATTTCTTCATATGGAAGTTTCCCTGATTTGCGTTGATCCTCAAAGTTATTGTCATTAAAAAAACATGTAGTAAAGAACACTTCTGGGGTTTAAAAATGGTATCATATGCAAAGAACAAAATATAAGCCAATTTGGTTATTGTAGGGGCTTAGAAACAAATGGAAAAAATAAAAGATCTTTTAACATTTTCAGGACAGTTTTCACCCACAATTGGGTGGGGAGAAGCCTCAGAGTGTGTAGGTTAACAAACACCAGTTTTACACTGTGCTCTCTGGGTTAACTTTACATTTAAAGCATTTAGCAGATGCTTTTACTCAAAGCGACTTCCCCTAACTACAGGGGACAGTCTCCCTTGTGCCACTTAGGGCCCAGTGGTGGTGTACTGAAGGTAGGGTTCAAACACAAGACCTTTTGGTCCAGAGATAATAGACCACCTTAAACTAGAGACAAATATATAAGAACAACGGTGAACTGGGATTATTAGAACTAGGCCGTCAGTCCATGAATTAATTAATGGATATCAATGCATGGTTAAAAAAAAGGAAAAACCTCAATAATGCTAGTTTCTGCTACTGGATGTTTTGCTAGCAGGCTAGGACTAAGCTAACAACACAGCACATGAGCATGTTTGGGCAGTTCTGTATTAAAGACGTTGTAAAACCTTATGAAATTCGTTCCCTGCTGTGTGTGAAGCTTGTAAATATCCCAAAGTGACTCCTTCAGCCAACAGTTCCGGCAGAGAGCTGGTGCTGTGATCTTACACATTGCACATGCTGCTGATCACATTCAGTCAGTGACGGATGTATAACTTCAAGGAGACCTGGGGTGATGTTCTCCCTCTGGTCCTGCCCTCTGTATGTCAGAACTTAATTGGCTGATTTTTCTTTCTCATATTTTTGTTGGTTAATCTGACATGGTAGGGCCTGAAGGCCTAGCCAATGGTAAGGTTTACTTAACGGTATCCAGCCAGATACTTTAGATTTTAGCCCTATTACTTCCAAACAAAGTGTCATAATAAAATAAGAGATGTGCTGTTAGTTTTTTGCTCTGGATAATTCTAGAAATCATGATCCTGTTTTTAGCATGTGGACTAATTGTAAAAGGCTTTTGTGCAGATATGAGCTGTATTAAATTGAAAGACTTGGTTTTTATCTTTGTTTAAACCTGACAAATTTTCGTTAACCAGTCAATGGCAATTGGAAAATAAAACTTTTCATTTTTTGAGTAGGTTTTTTCTCAAAACTGCACTCTCTGCCACTCGGTATGTTCCTTAATGACTTTTCTTCATGCCTCTCAGCTTCACAGGAAGAAGAACAATGCCAGCATTGTTCTCCACAAATAAGCAGCACATGTTCTTGACACTTCTGAGCTTCTGCATTCTTTGTCTGTTTCATGCCAAACAGCAAGCAGAACAAAGATCTCAGGCTTTACATTTGTTAAACATTCCCTTAGGTCCTGTTTTATTGGAAAAATCAAACTTGCTTCTACACTTACAGACCATTTTACTGGAACAACCATATAAGCGCAGTTTATAGAGGAAGAATCAGCTGCACAGTCGTTTCTTTGTCTCTTCTGAAATTAAAAATCTTGTTTGAAGGTTATTGATGTCTGCCTTGGGGCTCATTTATAAGCCAGCCAAGTTTACTTTTGGATCTTCTGGTTTATCTGAAGATCTGATCATCTGAGGCGAATGGAGATCAGATCAGTGAAAGAAAAGGAAGAGCATTTAAAGATCTTAAACTGTGATTAGGCTGAGATTAGAGGAAGGCTCTTTCTCGGGAGCTGAATTTAAGAAGTGCGAGAAAATGATAAAAATCTCATATTGATGTTAAACTGAGCTCAGTTATGTCTAGGAGAATTAGGCTGATATATAAGTTATTTTGAATAGTCCTTTCCTCTGGAAAGAAATGATTTGGGAACTGAAGTGACATTTTATGCAATTCATTCACGTGACACTACAACTGCAGTATGAAAATCTAAGAAAAACAACAACCAAAAAAAAACACTTCTCCCAGTTTCCTGGCTGATCGCCCCAGATCCATGCGGACAGGCAGATCCCCGGACTAATAGGGAAACGATACCTCCAGTGCTAATCCTATGCCATCCAACCAATGGCAGCAAATCTCCTCTGGCTCCCTGCTAGTAGCGCTGTGTGTATTTAGGTGTCACTTTTGGCTGCTTTTCAGCCTCTCACACACTGTTTTTAAATACCAGGCCTATGTGTTTCCACCAAAAGCGTTCAGATGTGCTGCTGCAGCTGTCCCATGGGCTGCCCTAAATAAGTCAGCGGTCATACATCAATCACCAGGGGAGGCAAGGGAGGAGTTTGGGTTGCTGTTTCATCTTGGCCCTCTTTCAAGCCTTCAATCTAATAGTATCTGTGATTAGCAATTGGCTGTGGCCTTCAGAGAACGACTCCTTTTCTATTCCTGGTAAAACTAATCTTTACACAACCTACTAAAAATTCTTTTTTATCTATCTATCTATCTATCTATCTATCTATCTATCTATCTATCTATCTATCTATCTATCTATCTATCTATCTATCTTTCATCCATCAATCATCCATCTATCCTTCATCCATCCATCCAAACATCCATACATCATCTATCCATATGTTCAACCTCGTAGATGATGTCATTTAAAACAATCAGACGATAGATAATCTTGTTTTAACCGCAAATTTCATGTTGCTACAGGTGACTTTTCCTTCTAATAATGATGTTAACTGGAAGGACTTGTGGATTCTCAGAGGCCTAATCCTCTCTAACATGAAATGATATTCTTTTTCTCCACATCTCAACAAATATTTACTTTCAGTTGTGTGTCAATGACAGAACCAGACCGGAATAGAAGCTAAAGTGTTAAACGTATACAGCAATGAATTTGTTGCCCTCCACATCAAAGTGTGAGTGCAATGCTCTTCCTCAGAACAGGTTAGGACAGTAGATCTGGCCCAGTCTCATTTTCATATGATCACATATGCTTGGCTTCAAATTTAAAGCAACCATTTCAGAACCAGATTCAAAAAAACTTTTTTTGCTTGTGTTCTGACTGCACAGACAAAGAGACAAGAAGAAGAGAACAATATAAAACATAAAATCTCCATAGATCCCACAGAACCTGCAGAAAATATTCAAAGTGAAATACACTATGCTACATACTTCAAGATAATGCTAATCATGCTAATTATGTCATGCTAGAAAACGAAGGTGTTTGATTCCTTCCTGGTCCTTTAGTTAATTGTTGGTCACATTAGCATTCCTGTGTGCATTAAACCTTTAAAGCCAATGCTTCAGGGGACCCTTCAGGTACAGGTGCAGCAAACTTACAGTCGATCAAACACCATTGTCCTAATTGGACTTGAGAGTTGAAGACAAAGTGTGCTGAAGGCTGATGAAGACATGTGCAGAACCAGTTTTGTTCCTCTATCCTGAGCTCCAGGGTGTTAGGAAGTACATTTCGTGAGAGAAGGAACTGGGGCTTTTCTGATCAATTGCCAGGACACGCCTTATTTGACACATGTCAGGCCTCGGAGGTCTTCCAACAGCTCTAAGACAGACAGGAGCTCTGGAAAAAATGTGCATGCAAAAAGGAATAAAGGAAGAGGAGGAGTTTAGAGACTGTTAAATAACTCTTGTTTTCTTTTTGATGCACATTGTTTCACAGTTGATGGAACCGAAAAACAACCAGAACCGCTCCAATCTCATGAGCCTGCAATGATTAAAAGGTCTCTGTTGAGCAGGCTAGATTGTCTTATTTTGGAAAGTGCATTTTTCAAGCCTCTTGCTGTACCAAGAGTGGGTTATAATAAGCACTCCCAAACCGCATTCCCCCCCAGAAAATATCTGCTTGCCAAACAGCAGTTCCCTGTGGTGACATCGTACAGAGCTGTGGGACCTTTTCTATCTAGTGGTCGGACTGAAAACATAGCAAAAATGAGCCTGGCTTTTTTACAGGATCTTCCAGAGCTGAAGAATTTCAGAAAACAGAGAGTTATATAGCTTGTGGGTAAAGTGTGTGTGTGTGTGTTTGTGTGTACTTCCAGTGAAGGGATTAATCTTAATGTTTCAGTACACCAGGACATTTTAGACAACATCATGCTTCCAACTTTGTGGACACAGTTTGGGAAAGAACATTTTCTATTCTTGTGGAAAGCCTTCTAAGAAGATTTGAAGCTGTTATAGCTCCTTTAGTATTAAAGTCTATGAATGTTATTAAATTCCCTGTTGGTATAATGATCAAGTGTCCCAAAACATTTGTCTACAAATATGTATATATATGTGTGTGTGTGTGTGTGTGTGTGTGTGTGTGTGTGATATAATATGGTGATATAATGTGATTACTACTACTCCCCAGCTATTGTGGACCTGAGCTCATACTCTGTAAGAAGATTAAAGACCCCAGTCTAATTAAACTCAAGCTAACTTAGTCTAATCTAGGCCTAATGCAACACTAATGAATAACTACATCAGACTATTTGTGCAAAAGTATTGAGCCACACTTCCTTTCTTCATATCTGCTGCCACAGATCCTAATTTTCTGGTAATTTTAATGTGGTTTTGAGGAACAGTTCCCCAGGCTTCCTGAAGGACTTTCAAATTCTCTCATTTCCAGTCCAGTCCCTGAACCTGACCAGTATCAGAGAAATGTTTTAGGTTAAGCACAGTGACCTACGTATGAATCATTCAAACAGAACAAAGACCATCTAACTAAAGTCCTGAACCAGTTAAGAAAAAGGAGCAGATACTTCTAGATGATCAGGCGGTGATCAGTATACTAGTGGTGCTGAATGCTGAGTGTTTGGAATTCCTTTATCTATATTCTTGTATGTATGTTTAGACACTTTGCAGACTGTTGCAGTAAATGTTTGTTCCCATTTCTTTCATTTAATCCACTCAGTATGCTAAAGAAAAGACAGTTTGAAAGGGAAAAAGGGTATTCTTGCACCACCAAGGTGATTCAGCACAATATATAGTAATGAGGGGTGCCTCAAAGTCTTGCACAGTATTGTAGATGACCCTGATTGTGTGGTTTGTTTGATCTGGGTCCTATTCGATTCTTTTTTCAGTGAGAGATTCACAGGTTTATCTTATCTCATCTTATTTACGGCACAAAAGTTTAAAACTAACACGCCTAAAAACCAGAAATGATCATAAAAACACTGCAGTGTCATCAACAGCATGCAGCAGAGTCAGCAAACTTTAGATACGATGATAAGCAGCTTACAGAAAATCCGGACAAAAATGAGAGAGTGGAAAACACAGAAGCTAGATTAAAGAACATGGTGGCCTACTTTAGTGATGTTGTGTTAATGGACGGTCTTGTGTTTTTGGATGGATGGATAGGCAAGATGAATAGACTGACAATATGTGGATAGATAGATAGATAGATAGATAGATAGATAGATAGATAGATAGATAGATAGATAGATAGATAGATAGATAG
>JBBKCR010143423.1:0-11169 GCA_037577295.1 Ladigesia roloffi | reverse complement strand
TTTTTCATGCTAGGACAACGCTTCACTACCCTAGAGATGTTCATGGGCACTGCATTCATTCACCAGTATCTGCGCTAACTGGTGACTCTTACGGTTAGGTTACGGTTAAGGTTAGGGTTAAGGTTAGGGTTAGGTTATGTTATGGCTATGGTTAAGGTTAGGGTTAGGGTTAGGTTATGGTTAAGGTTAAGGTTAGGGTTAGGTTATGGTTATGGTTAAGGTTAGGGTTAGGGTTAGGTTCTGGTTAAGGTTAGGGTTAGGTTATGGTTAAGGTTAGGGTTTGGGTTAGGGTTAGGTTATGGTTAAGGTTAGGGTTAGGTTATGGTTATGGTTATGGTTAAGGTTAGGGTTAGGTTATGGTTAAGGTTAGGGTTCGGTTATGGTTATGGTTAAGGTTAGGGTTAAGATTAAGGTTAAGGTTAGGTTATGGCTATGGTTAAGGTTAGGTTATGGTTAAGGTTAGGTTATGGTTAGGGTTGGGTTATGGTTAGGGTTGGGTTATGTTTAAGGTTAAGGTTAGGTTATGGTTATGGTTAAGATTAAGGTTAGGGTTAGGTTATGGTTATGGTTAGGGTTAGGTTATGGTTATGGTTATGGTTAAGGTTAGGGTTAGGTTATGGTTATGGTTAAGGTTAGAGTTAGGTTATGGTTATGGTTAGGGTTAGGGTTAGGTTATGGTTATGGTTAAGGTTAGGGTTAGGTTATGGTTAAGGTTAGGGTTTGGGTTAGGTTATGGTTAAGGTTAGGGTTAGGTTATGGTTAAGGTTAGGGTTAAGATTAAGGTTAGGGTTAGGTTATGGCTATGGTTAAGGTTAGGGTTAGGGTTAGGTTATGGTTAGGGTTAGGTTATGGTTAGGGTTGGGTTATGGTTAGGGTTGGGTTATGGTTAAGGTTAGGGTTAGGTTATGGTTATGGTTATGGTTAAGATTAAGGTTAGGGTTAGGTTAGGTTAGGTTATGGTTATGGTTAAGGTTATGGGTAAGGTTATGGTTAAGGTTAGGGTTCGGGTTATGTTTAGATTATGTTTAAGGTTAAGATTAGGGTTAGGGTTATGTTTAGATTATGTTTAAGGTTAGGTTAAGGTTAAGATTAGGGTTAGGTTATTGTAAGGAATTAACTTACATTAACCTCTCCTACTGTCCGGGCACTGAAGCGTTGTCCTAGCATGAATAGCAGCACTAAATCCTGATTGGAGCACGTATTTTGATACAATTGTATTTCGTGATGGCTGCACAAAAACTCGTGATACTCAGTTAGTATATAATTTATGTTTGCTTGCATTGGACATACACAAGAAATCCCTACTTTCTTTACATTATGTTTGTGGCATGGTAACCTAAACACAATTCTACTTTTAAACCCTTTTGTAATGTGACAGGGATTTCATTTGTGTAATTATAGCTAAAACTGTAAAACTGTAATTGATACACGTCTCTATTTAAGGGGTGGATGTAGTTCAGTGGGTAGGATGCCTGCCTCCGGACCATGAGGTCCTGGGTTTGAATCCTACCCCCAGCACCACCACTGGGTCCCTGAGCAAGACCCTTAACCCCAAGTTGCTCCAGGGAGACTGCCCCCTGTAGGTAGGGAATGGAAGTCGCTTTGGATAAAAGGTGCCTGCTAAATGCCGTAAATGTAAATTTATATAATCTGCACTAATGTAATCTGTAACTCTGACTACTTTGCCAGTAGCTACAGTGTCGATTGTGCGTTGTCCTGATGTTAAATTGCAGAGTTATTAGAAACCAAATGTAAAGTGAGACTGGATTTGTTGAAAATGAAACAAATTCATAAATACCAATATTACAGCACAACCAATAAAGTCAAGCGAGAGTAGCTGTAGATTATCCTCCACCTATATATAAAATCTGAAAGTAATAACACTCTAAATATAAGTGTTTAAAACAAGACAGTTTCTGATCAATCTGAATGGGATTTTTGCTTATATTTAATTAATCTTTTTCAACCTTGCAACAGTATCTACCAAGGAGCACATTTTTGGGTGGAGCATGAAAAGGATCATTTCTGGCCAACAGTCCCTATTTTCCCCTCCTTTTGTGCTATAAACAAGTCTCTTTGTTTATATTTTGTTGTTTGTTTGTTTATTTGTTGGTGTGTTTGAATTATACCAATCCCATTTCTTTGTTTACACTGCCTGAAGGTTTACGAAATAAATTATCTCAAAGGTGACATTAACAGATAGTAGGTTAATTTTTTTTCCTAACACCACGGTGGTGCAGCGGGTAGCACTGTTGCCCCACACCTGCAGGGCTGAATTTGGGTACTGGCCTTGTGTGTGTGGAGTTTGCATGTTTTCCTCGTGGTAGTTTCTCCCACAGTCTGAAGACAGGCTTGTCAGAATAATTTGCGATTTTAAATTGACCATAAGTGTGAGTGTGTGAGTGAAAGGTGTGTGTATGTGCCCTGTGGTGGGCTGGCACCTCACCCAGGTTGTGTCCCTGCCTTATGCCCATAGAACCCGATATACGCTTTTGGGTAGCCATAACCCTAGTAAGAAATAAGCAGTAACAGAAAATTATTTGTCCTTCTCCTATAAACTAACCATATCAGAGATGTAAGGATTTCTTAAGACAGCCGCGGTATTTGTATCAGTTTTGTCTCTGTTTGTGATCATAGATCATAGATGCATTTGTCCAACTATCAGGATTCTTGTTCATGGGATGGTCCAAATAAAGTAACTGGGCACAAACAGCCTCCAGGCGCTGCAGAAGGCTGTGTTCAGCTGAGTGTTGGTTTAGCTGTCGTTGTTGTTGGTGGACAGTAATCTGCGGGTCTGGATGATGGACAGCTCCACAGATCAATGCTAGCATCTGACTTCAAAGGCCCCTGAGGCAGCTTGGCATTCATCACGAGCAAAGTCAGTGTGGAGCAGCCTACACACCCACTGAAAAGATAAAACACCCTGTGAGTCATCCTCCGTATTCTCTCAGAGGTCTAGCTTGGAGAGCGCCAGAACTGAGAGCTTCTTTTGGACTCCACATCTGGAATGCTGACTCGAATATAGCCTAATCTTGTACACAGTCTGAACTGAATTCCGCGTTTATACTCTTTGTCTGCTTGCTATTTCATCTTGCTACACATGCTCTACCCATAGACCGAATGTGTTCTTTTGTGGCTGTGGTTGGACATATTTAGAACTCATTTGGCAAATTCTGCGCTAAACAATGCACCTTTATCCAAAATAATAATACTCTGACATGCAGGACTAATTATTTCTGTGATCAATTATCAACTATTATTAAATCACTTGAGTTCTTTACAGAACATTGCATAGGACAATATTCCACCATACAGACTGTCCCAAGAAATTTATGAAAGTATTATTAACATATTGTTTATGAACAAATATTTTTGGTTCAGAAATTCATATAGACAAGGTCAGTGGTCAGTTGCTCTTGGTGACAGCCGGAGATCACTTTCCTCTCATGTTTAGCTCCAACCTGCAGCTACCAGCCTACCATTTATTTTTTCCTTAATGCTCCAGTCAGTCAGGAACTCCTGCAGAAGTTCTGTGGAACTAGGCATCTCAGACAGGTAGATCTTCTTGACCAGGGTTGGTGACCACTGGACTGGCCTAATCACTATTTATAATATTTTTAATATTTATTATTTTCACTTTAACAAACAAAATACAGTAGCCGGGGTTTTTTCACACATGTACATGTACATATGTATATGGAAATGTGTGTGTGTGTGTGTGTGTGTGTGTGTGTGTGTGTGTGTGTGTGCACATATGGCTATGTATGTAAAAAATTCTGCCTCTTTATTTAACCTATACAGTGTGAATGCCCTTCTCACCAGGTTACCAGCTGTGTGCATATGTGTATGTATGGAGGTTTCGGTCACAACACTAAACTTATTGTTTTTTGTGTCAGGAAGTAAAGAAATTAGTTGTATATACATATGGCAGATTTTTACTGTGAACCAAACTAAACGGAAACTGCAGATATCCTCCGCATTTTGTTTCTGCTTTGGTGATGTCTGGGCCTCGTCCGCCATGCCCCCCATCCTGAATGGTAGAAGCCCAGACATACTCAGCACATGGACAATGGGGCACGGAAGTCACAGCTTTTTTTGCTGCAATATATAATTTTTCCATGCCTGTTTAAGCTTAATTATTAAGAAAACCATCATTTACTTTACATAATTTATATAAACTAACTATTGATTTTTTTGGTACTGTTTAAACAACACAAAGAAAAGTGCATCTTGGGATGGTGAATGCTGCTTTACTCAAAGTTAAATGATTTAAAACTAACCAGTCCCAGAATGCTCTTTATTTCCCTTGCTGCTGATCGCCTGCTGCCCTATGATGCATCTGTGGCAGCTGCATGTCCTGAATGTCCCCTGTGTATCTTCTCGAGTGTTTTTTTTATTTGTTCTCCTTCAAGCTCTGTATTTTTATTACAATTTATTATTGTATTCACCTGCTTATACCAAACAATACAACAGAACCTACCAAAGACAAGGCATGTGAATTACAGTACAGTTCAGGGGCAATCTCAGAATTTTACATTCTAGCACTGCAAGAGTTCAGGTTAAACTGTAAAGTCCACATAGGGGTTTACCTATACATTTTCTTTCAGGCAAAAGTATTAAACATTTTAAATTAAATGTGTTTGGGAGCATATTTGGGGCATGTTTAGGGTTTACAATATATATATATTTGCAGTAAAATCTCATTAGTATGTATTTATTGTACATGCTTATAGTGTGTAAGCATCTTTATGTTTTTGAACATAGGTTGTGTATGTATGCATGTGTGTGTTTCCATCTATGTCCGTGCACGTGCACAATCTGCTGTCAAGCCTCCCTGCAGGACTGGCCTGTTTCTGTGTGGATAGAGATCACGACACAGAGACACACACGTACACACACATGCACACACACTCGCACTTTACAGCTCAGTGACTACAGTGCATCTCAAAATGTCTGCCTGCCACTGCAGGGCCTGCAGGAGCAGGACAGAAATTGAATTATTGTGTAGAGGGAGCTGTCAGCCCAGCAGTGTGCAGGATCAGACGGATCCCATAGTATCTACATTAGCAATAAGGTGGTATAACACATATAATTGTTTCCGGCTGCAAATCAGATTTGGGTGAATAATTTATTATGTACAGATCAGACATTCACATATTAGGCATACATATTTGCCTGCAACAAAAACAAGCACTTGAAAAATTATTAGATGGGCAGTAAGTGTGTAGGTGGGTAGATACATGAAGGGAACTACGACCACCTCCACTACTACTAAGGCTACTACTAGTACTAATACTACTACTACACAACGTGATCTCTCCCCGCTGAGCATTGGCAGCTCATCGATGGAGATTGTCCAGAGCACCAAGTTCCTTGGTGTTCACATCCCGGAGAACCTCATGTGGACCCTCAACACCAGCTCCATCACTAAGAAAGCTCAGCAGCTGCATCACAGCCTGGTACGGCAATTACAATGTTTCGGATGGCAAGACCCTGCAGAGTGTTGTGAGAACAGCTGAGAAGATCATTGGAGTCTCTCTTCCCTCTGTCACAGACATCTACACACACACTGCATCCGCAAAGCCACCAGCATTGTGGACAACCCCACACACCCCTCACACACACTCTTTTCTCTCCTCCCATCTGGAAAAAGGTTCCGTAGCATACGGAACTGTCGAAATAAATACGAAATGTCAATAAAAACTACTTGACTTGAATACTACTACTACTACTACTACTACTAATTATTATTTTTGTTTTATTTATTATTATATTAGGGATATAATAATAATAAAAAAAAAATAATAATAATAATTAAACACAATGATTCCACAAATTCTCCAAATGTATCCACTAAACACAATCAATGTCCAGTGTTAGTCAGTGTTAGTGTACTAGTATATACATCACCATTCTCCAAGAAAGGCCATCTATCTCTAACTAACAGCATCATACTCCATAAAATGAAATAATTCTCCTCCGAACACCTCAATTGACAACCATCACCATCATTCTCCAACAAACAAGGAAGGAAACACCAACGTTCTCCTCCAAGCAAGAGCATTATCCTCCAAATGCCGTAATTCTCCAACAAATCTAAAACGTTCTAGCTGCAATATTTTAGCTGTGCACAGCTGTGTTAGCTCCATCAAAGTATTTAAATAATTCGGTTGATATTGTAGTTTGTAAGCTTGTTTTAATTTATCTCAAGCTGCAAACACTAATGCGGCATAACTACGGTATGCGTGCCTGTGTTAGTGGTGAAGAGATCAGCTGTGTGGTGAAGAAGACAAAGGCTTGTGCCTCTTTCCAATCTACAGATAATGTCCCTTGATGGATGCATTAGTTATTCATTTCAGTCTAAGTGATGGAAGCGGCGATACATCCACAATGGCTTATTAACAGAACAATTGTGAAATTCGCAGGGCTAGGAATCGAGTGGCGCATCAGAGATGTGAAATTGCTTCGAGTGTAACTGCAGTCGTATCATTGCGGCGGCCGCGCTGATTAAGGAATTAGAGAGGAAATGAAATAGTATAATGTGGAAGATTAAAAGAGGAACATTGGGCATAGCCTGTCCCTTTAGACGGGGAAACAAGGGTGGAGAAAAATAGCCTTATCTGTGGAGAGAATGAGCAAGCTTGTTTAGCCAAGGTAAAGTGAGAGTGAGGGCGAGAGAGAACGAGAGGGAGAGAGAGACAGACAGAAAGGGAAGGAAAGTGAATTGGAGAAGGGTATGGAGTCCTCTACTGAAGGAGCATCCTAAAAGCTCCCACAAAAGTGGCTCTAATGTACTCTGAAGTGGAGCTACAGCTTGTAACACTAGGCTAATTCTCACAAAAAGCCCCAGAAGAGCCACAAATATCCCCTGCTGTACAATTTCCATTACTGTGTCAATATAGCTTTGGGTTTCAAGGAATCATAATTTACATTTTTCTTGTATTTTATGTTATTTTCGCCTATGACTGGCCTGGTTTGTATGAGGTATGGCCTGGTAACTTTCATAATACATTTCAATGTGACAATTTTACCACCTTTCCTAATCTTTCAAACCATTATGCTGTTTTTGTTTCTGTATGTCCATCGCCTGGGGATCTTATTCTTATTATATATGTGGGCTGTAAAGATTTAGGATTAAGGGGTGTGTTAAAAAAGAGTTTTTGTATAGAGCATCATGTCAAAAAAAGAGAGGGGATTAGTCTGTGGTACAGCCCCTCTGAATGTCAGCATCTGTCTTTGGAACCATAGGAAAGATTCTGGTTTCCTAACACAGTTACACAAATGTAAAGTAGTGAAGACACAGTACTGCTGTACACATAGGGCGGATTTTCCCTCCGTTTCCCTCTGATTGTTCTCTATAGACACTCTCTGCTTTGCATAACAATTCCTCTCCAGCCCCTCCTACCCTGTGGGACTCCTGATTAGCAGTAACTGGCTGAGCGGTTTGTCAATCAAGCTGGCCATCAGGGAAGATCAAAACAAGGTGACCTCGCCTCCCCGCTGAATTTCTGACAGCTCCCTTTCAATACGACGAACCACCACCATCTATCACCAGGGAAGCAATTAATACAAATATCAGCCCATGCCCACGCTTCTGTGCGGCTCAGTCCATCATTCATATTATTTCCCATAAATGTGTCCCTCAAAGTTGTATGCACAGTTTTAAAATACGTTTTTTTGAGTTACGCCATTGAAGGATCATTTTTGGTGTCCTAAAAATTATGTTGGGAAAAAATAATTCTGTGCGTGAAGGTTTAAAGTAAGAAACTTGACACAATATAAATATTCTAAACCAATGGAAAGCAGGGTTTAGTGGGCTGTTCTTCATTTGTAATAGGAGAGACACATATTTTGCTGTTTTGCTTTTACATTTCTTGTGCAACTAATGCAACAGGAAGTTGCAACAGAGCATTTTAGAAATGCAGCAATGTGACCCCCACCCACCCAATTAAACAAATTGTGGTTCAATACACCTCAAAAAGGTTACCTAATCTCTCATCCCATTTACAAAACATTTTTTTCTCAAGAATCATCCACTGAAAGTTTTTTAGGGAATCAACATGTTTCTTCTAAGGATACTTTGAGACTGACCACTGATAAAACGCTAGTGCATCAACACTTTAAACTGTAAACAAGCAAGTAGGAACTATAGTAAAGGGTAAAGTTGTGTATAACACACAGAAAGCTAAAAAGGCAGACTGAAAATATTCCTACACACAACACGTAGGACACTGTATAAACCCCTCAAATCCTTAAATCTGGATTATATTTGTACTATGGGTTATCTCAATTAGCTGGTAAGGCTTACAGCCACTACACTGACCTATATCCTCTTCCAGCTGACCCAATGACTCCCAGTCTAAACAGGATTGGCCTCCCTTTCCCACACACAAGAGTGCAGCGCCGTAGCATTTATGCCAGGAGCCAGTGTGGATTATCTGCGGGAGAAATCTAAGAGGATTAAGGCAGGAATGGAATCAGTGATAATACACTGCCATCAAAACAAAGCTTTTGGCTTTAGGCTGAGTTACAAGCTAGAGGCGCCGCAGATTCAGAGGCTGAACCATATTTACAGTCTGAATACCTGCACATCATAGTTAGTTCTGACCTTTAAGTACGCTAAGCTTCTATCTTTTATGTCTTGAATCATCAACCCACCTAATCCATTAGTAACCCAGCAACAGCTTCCATTCACTGTAAAAACAGTTGTTTTAAGGTTAAGTGATAATAGCATCAACTATAATGTTAGCAAGGAAGTAAAACTACTGGAGACAAGTCTGTTTAGTGAATGCTGGTTGTGTGCTACATGTTTTGCATTTGTTTATTGCTGAATTGTACAGTGTTGTACTTCCCGGCATTGCACCCGCTGTATAATGCCCAAGACAGCCAGTACCAACTGATAAATGCATAGCCAGCAATATCGTTTCAATGTTATGCAACGTAAGGTGAAAACAGGTTATAGTAAAAAGGCTAAAGCCGGGGTCCCCAACCACCTGTCTGCGGACCGGTACCGGGCCGTGGGTAATGTGGTACCGGTCCGCGGACCACACAGAAAAAAAAACTGATATAAAAAAGGAAATTCTTAGTCTATCCTTAGTGATGACAAAAAGGTTGCCGACCACTGGCCTAGAGGGTAAAACAATTGCTGATGACTACAAAGTCGCAGGTTCAACCCCACATTTTCTACCACCGATGTAACCCTCAGTTGCTCTGAATCAGAACATCAGCCAAACGTCCCCTTTACCATCAGCATCACACAGAAATGTCCATTTCTGGATAGAGCCATATTGTTTCATTTACAGTTACATTTTTTCACTTTCAGCGGTGTAAATGTTTAGAAAAACGCAGTCTATGACATGTCTTTGAAAACTGTTATTGCCTGAGCAATAATGTTACTCTGTGCTACAGGGCTTTGCTGCCACCTTGTGAGAAAATAGGGGGTTGCATGTCATTTTACTGGACAAAGGAAGACATTGTTGCTCTGCAGGTGAGCAAGCTTTAAAAATAACACACAATATTGCAGACTATATTGAAAGGCAGCTGAGGCACTAAATAATCTTTATTTAGTTAATACTGAATAAAATCAGCCAGAACATTTTAAGGATATTTCACAGATTAAGCTACTTTTCTTTTACTACTTTACATCTGGACCAATAATAAATTAAAATCCGCATCACACAAAGCACTGAAAAATAACGTGGGCATTGTAAGTTTTGAGCTGCAAGTCACTAAAACTGAATGAAATGGGGGCCTTTAATTGCCGTTTCTTTGCCTCAGAATGGAACTATTGACCCATGAGGCTGTGAAAAATAAAAAAAAACAGACTAATTAATACAAATACATATTTTTTAGATTTTTCAAAAATCCTTTGTCTCTTTACTAAAACAGGAGGCCAGCTGACTAAGACTGGAAGAAAAAAAAAGAGCACAATACCCAGTACAAAAAAGGAAGAAAGGTACAGCATGCCTCTAAACAGTATACACTCTACACTCAACTCATAAGTCAATCGTTAATGCAAGATCATTTCTCTTCCCATCCTGCAAACATGATGCTAAATTGGTACAACTGCACCCGAATATTGTACAAGGAAATTTTGGATATGCAGTACATAACAACTGAAATGGCAATTGTCAACATGACAATTCCTGAAATTGAAAGTATAAGGTCACCCTCTGATCCTCCTACCTGAAGAGTAATGTGAAAAATTAGTAAAAAACAAAAGGAGTAATGCTATTTGTATCGACAGTTTATGAAGCTTGCCATCTCCATGTTACTCTTAATTCTTTGGTGTTACTGCATTTACAAAAATATAAAGCCTCTTTCAGTAAAACACATTTCAGGTCTGCAAACTCCTATCCTCCCATCATTTGTCAAGCAGCAAATGGATATGCAAGTTTAAAGAAACACTGACTTGAGCACGGACTAAGAGGTGATGTGGGTCACAAACAGTGACTAAAACAGGAAGAAAACATTGAGTGGAACTAGTTGTCCAGCAGAACATCTGAAGGCAAATGAACAAATAAAATTTTGAAACCCTATACTGACAGGAAAGAAAATATATATACAATCGCAGGGCAGAGGTTAAACCCAAGGGCACAGGTGTTTAGCAGGAAAAAAAATTCTATGTGGTAAAAAAGAAAAGCATAAAAATGTTTATTGTGGAATATATGCCCACAAATGTACTCCAAAAACATTTTAATTACATTTTAAATTCAGCTTAATACATTATCCCTAAAGAATATGTAATGATAAACCCATATTCATACTTTACAGTGCACACTAACTCTCACAGTGCTAGAATGTAAAATACCAATAACACCCCCAAGGGATGTGGCGAACGAGGCCCGGACATCACAAAAGCAAATGCATGCTGAGAATATCGGTAATTTTTACAGATGTGGAGGAGGGGTTTCCATGAACAATTATTCGTTAAGTTCTGAGAGAGACTAAAGCCGCTAATGCTGAACCCCATTTTAGTTGGGAGGTGGGGTTACTGCATTAATTTTCTGGAATTTCCTATATATGTGAAGTTCATCATACTGATTTGTAGACCCGCAAGAGTACCTCCTGTTGTTTCCTGTTAAAATAGTCAAGTCTTTCCTTGTCAAGGGAAATATTAAGTTGAGAATGTCTGTGGCCACTAGATGGCAATACAGAGCAATACAAAGA
>JBBKCR010143406.1:0-19936 GCA_037577295.1 Ladigesia roloffi | reverse complement strand
ACCTCTGCCATCATTTTAAGTGGGAGAACTTGCACAATCGGTGGCTGACTAAATACTTTTTTTCCCCACTGTATATAAACATGCTACGTTGTGATGTGGTAAAAAAATGCCTGCAACTTCTAATAGTGTAAATAAACCCTAAATATGACCCAAAATATGCTCCTTTTAATTTTAAACGCTTTATACCACCTAAAGAAAATGTAACGGTAAACCCATATCAGGACTTTTCACTGAACTCCTTCAGTGCTAGAATGTAAATACCATTTTTTTCTGTGGTTAATTGTTCCAAATTAATCCATTTATTTGACCCGTAATATATACTTAAAAATGTGTGTATGTGGTTTTATGAATGATTGTGCGTGTGTGTGTGTGCATGTGTTTGTTTGTTAGTCGAACCGTGGATGGGTGTGATGGAGACTGTGCAGCGCACTTTAGAGGGAGTGCTGTGTAGACTAAATGGAGAGGCCTATCTCCAGCATTACAGCTCAGTGACCAGCAGTCAGATGGAGACCAGAGAGAGCAAACCCCACACTGGATACACTCAGGTTAACAAGCAGTACTGTCTAAACCAACACCACAGCTCGCACTTGTGTTTTCAGAAATACTGAAATATTGCTTCTGAAACGCTGTGTATCTTGTGTCCATCCATGACTTGCAATAGATTTATTCATCTGATATGAGTGAACTGAAAGTGGGACCTGACACAGAGGCAAATTCTTCTGATCCTGGTAAGGGGAAAAAAATGTAGACTAAAGTTTGCCCGACACAGCGTTTTTTATCTATGCTTGTTGGGGGTTGTGTTGTCTTCTCTCAGTGCCCCAGTTGAGTACAGCTCCTTGTGTGAGTGAGGAGGAACTGGCCAAGCTGGTGACACTGACCCCACTGACTAGAACTCTACAGGACATTCAGCAGTCCCTTCAAGCCCTCAGCAGCAGACCCACAGCAGAAGAGGAAGCTCTGAGTATGTAATTCTCTACACGGAGAGTGTTTGTAGACTGATAGTCAGATCAGATACGCTATATGGACAAATGTAACCCATCCAGCACCTTTGCGATGAACTGCAACAGAGACTGTTATTCAGAACTTCATGTCCAATATCAGTGTCTGACCTCATAAATGCCCTAGAGAACGAATGGGAAAAATTCCCTCAGAAACTCCAAAATCTTGCAGAAAGCCATAAAAGAAGAGTGGAATCTGTTATAACTGCAAACAGTGACCAAATCCAATATCCCTGTTGGTGTAATGGTCAGGCGTCCCTATATTTTTTTTATGTTTCATAAAAATGCCTACTCTCTATTATACAAAATTATTGGCTACTCTGGGTGCCTAACAGCAGTTACACTAAAACACTTTTACCAGCATCATCAAATATGTGATTGTTTCTGCTGTGTTGAGAATGGTACACCACCCAAAGATCTGGATTACATCTATAAACAGATTAATTCCAAGTGGATTAGAAAATGTACATAAAAAGGATACAGTCTGTTAATGCAAGAATTTTAATTGTCTGTAATACTGTTTGGCAACACTATAAGACTTTTATATTATTTAACACCATGGCGGCATATGTTATTTAACACCACAATGCATATTTTAGTCACTTTAGATTCAGATTTAGAACACTGGCCTTGAAAACATTAACATATATTTTGCTTTTGTCTAGGATTTGTGTTGTGATTCATTAAATTTGCTTCTAATTACAGTCTGACAGAAACCCAACGGTTTGCCTGCTGCTCATCAAAGTTAGTGATGCAGGACTTTTAAAGGGCCAAATGGATATTTTCCTACTTAAAATTAGTCTTAACTACTAGACATGAATACGTGATTGGTTGATGCCACCCTCACATGACTTAAATTTGGATTATGTTTATGGTTTAAATGAAGGCCTAACTTCAGAGTAATATTCTGATCATTTTCAACTGAGCATTTCAGTTTCCAACCAAAACTTTAATAAAGAGAAAATAGAAACGTTTTAATGAAATGATGAAATAAGTATAATAAAACAATACTCCTGGGCTGCTTCTATATATATACACTAGAGAATTTAACTGCCATAAGATGAGTCTAACTGTGGTTAAATATTTCTGCAGGATTCAATATTAAAGTTTTAGATATTTCATGCGTATCTAAAGGGAAAATTGAATGTTTTAAATTTATCTGAAAATCACTTATTTAAAAGTCATGGAGCTCTCTTAAGTGAATAAAAGTTAATATCGTTTTAACATTCCCCTGGATCCCTGTCTCAGTACGAGGATTACTGGGTCAGGCTACTTGATCTTAGCTGGTAGTAGCTGTACCATAATAGTAGTGTTGTGCATATGTGTAGCTTCTTATCCAGCATCCCCCTCAAAGCTCCTGTGACCACTCTGTGGACAGGAGAGCTGGGGACTAAATGTTTTACAGCCTGTCAGGTTGACAGATTTTAACAGTCAGAGATTCTTGTGCACACTTTTAACTGAACATTTTTTGTATAGTAATATGTGAGAGTTTGTAATAATTAAAATCATGCTTTACTCGCAAGAGAGATGCGTCCAATATGTTAGGGATGTGGGAAACATATACATATATATTATATTAGTATGAGTATCAACAGAGTGTTTATCAGTAAAACCAGGATGATAAAACCACTGTTGTATCCTTGAGGTACATTTACAAAAAGTGCCTTGTTCCATATTTTTCAACTTTTGAGCTGAACTCACCTGTAGACAAAGACAAACAGATTTCAGAAACAGTTTCTACCCTTCATACTGCTAAATTCATGTAGTGCACTTTATTGCCACAGTCATATTTACATATATTTACATGTCCATATGCTTTCATGCTACTTTTTACAAGTTTATGTAGCATATTTACACACTGCTGATCTAACCAAGACTTGCCATCTTATTTCTATCCTAAAAGTCTTCTTTGATCTTGTTTTGAGAATAATATACACTATAAGAGCAGATTTGTTTGCTCGTATATGTCACGAGAGGTGGCGTAAGCTCCCACCCGTGAACTACCTCGAATGAGGGATCGGGACAACCAGGGCTCCATTGGGGTACTTTATTTAAACAGAAACCAAAAAAACACAAACCTGGTTCGAAGGCCGTCAGGAGTTTACAAAAAAAACCATGAACCACAGACACAGGACACATCAGGGGATGAGGGGATGGACAGATAAGGGTTCACACACAAAACCAGACTTAAATACTAAACCTAAATGGGACCAACACAAAGGAGCTGCAGACGAAAGACAGATGGAACTAATATGCGACATACTACACAGATGCACACGGACCCGGACACGTGGTACACTCAAACCAAAAAAGAACTGAGTGTCAACATAAAAGTCCCTTAAATCTAAACAGAAAACCGGAAAAACAAGAACAGTCAAGAAACAAAAGCGGTGGCCAAAGACAGCCACCGACACAGTATATAGTGTATTAAGATATTTTTCCTATTTCAAGAAATCATACCAAGTGAAATCATCCTACTATGGGGCAGATAATTTCACTTGTTTCTAGTCTAAAGATTTCTTTAAATAGGAAATAAAAATATCTTTAAAAAAACGTAATTCATTGTATAAAAGCTCCTGATCTAAACAAGACTTGCAATCTTATTTATAGCCTACAAGCATAATTGATCTTGTTTTGATAATAATGTAATATTTAAGAGCAGAGTTTTAAGATTGCTAAGATGGATTTTATGAATTTTTTTTACCTATTTCAAGAAATCTCAGCCAGTGCAGTTACACTTGATGAAATTTCTTGAAATAGGAAAACAAACATAAAACAATTTTAATAATCTTACAAAACTGCTCTTAGGCTATAAAATAAGATTAGATCAGGAGTTTTGCAGGGCACTAAGAGATGTAAACCTGTAAATTTGGTTGTACAGCTGCAACAAAGACAGTGAAGAGATTCTGCTTCTGATTCTGATGGCGGTGGAGGGCCTGAAACTCAGTGATGTGTGTGTTTCTCTCTTCCCCCTCCAGCTCAACCCGGCGATGAAGCCGAGAGTCAAACAGCTCACCTGATCCCCGTTGCCCTTGACAACCTCTCCCCACGGAGCTGCGCGCTCTTCTTGTTCGGCTGCCGGGTCCTGCGGCTGCTGAGCAACGCCGCCTCCTTCCCTGCTGTCATGCTGCTGCTGGCTGCAGCCCTCCCGGTCACACAGGCTGATTTTCTACTGGCCGGCTGTCATAAGGCCTTTTACTATGATGCATCGAACCAGATTCTGTACATTCTAGAAAGCAAACTTCAAAACCCTGGCCAGTTCATCTCCATCATCTTACACTCAATGGCCTACATTAGTGCAGGTACACAGGAGATTCTGAAATGTCTCCAAATTAATGTTAACATTACTTTTGTTGACAGATTTATCTGCTTATTATGCTGTCTTATGACAATTAGTCCAACATTACTTATAGCTATTATTTCAGAGACATAAGCTGACTATACCATATGGACAAAGTAATGGGACACATCTGTTTTTCAAAGTTAGGTCTAGGGCCCCTATATTTCCAGTTCATTGCAATCCTAACGCTTTAGCAGACCATAACATGATGGACAGCGTCTTTCCTCCAACACTGTGGACCCAGTTTGGGGAAGAATCTTTTCTATTTCAGCATGACTGTGTCACAGTGCACAAAGTGAGCTCCATAAAGACGTGGCTGGAGGAATTCAGTGTGTAAGAACTTTATTGGCCACACAGAGCCCCAACTTAAACCGCATCCTGCACCTTTGGGATGAACTGGAATGGAAATTTTAATCCAGACCTTCATGTCCAACATCTGTGTCTGACCTCATAAATGCTCTACAGAATGAATGGGGATAAATTCCCATAGAAACATTCCAAAATCTTGAAAAGTCTTCCAAAAAGAGTGGAAAATGGAAAGGGAGGAATTCATTTATTTGAAAGCTATGTCATAAAAATTGTTGTTGTCCCAATACTTTTGTCTATATTGTGTAATTTAATCTTTTTTTCCATATTTCCCTATTTCCATCAGTAACAATGCAGCAGCTATGCTATTGGTTGATTAATGTAGATGCTAAGATGTCTCTGAAACCTGTGTTTTTTATCACCCAGGCTCTGTTCCTCAAGATTTCTTTAGAGCCCTTCACTTGGCAATATCTGCCCTAAGTGTGCAGTTATTTCATCTCTCCTTCAGTGAAGAGCAGAGGAACGGAAAGGTGGGAACACTAATGGGATCTGTGTGCACATTTTTAAATCACCCGAAGCCCTTACAGAGATATTTGATATTTTGTTGCAGGTGGACGAAGAGGGTTCACAGCTTGCATTTGGAACATTAGTAGAGGACTTTCTCAGTGTTAAAGTTCCCACAGAAATCCATTTCAGTCCAACTCTACTGACAGAAAGGTTTGTTTTCCAACATTTTTTGTTTTATACACACAACAGCCACTGTATTAGTAACTCCAGTCATGAACTCACATTCACTGGCCTCTCATGGGGCTGCTGAAGAGGCATAAACTCATAGAAAGGCACAATCGATAGTGAACATGTTTCTGCTCCATCTGCCGTAGAGTTTAGATCGAGCCCAAAAAATGAGACCCGGCCCAACCCGAGCCCGTGCACCTTGTGCCCGAGGCCAGCCCGGCCCGACACATTAACTGTAATTATCGGCCCGCGCCCGATTTAACCCGCAGTTTTTTTTAAATAAGTGTGATGATTAAAAAAATCAAATGCTTGATCAAGACGACGGGCTCGGGCCGTGTCGGGTTTGGGCAGAGAATCTAAACTCTAATCTGCTGATACCAAATTTGACAGCAGATTAAAATTTGTAACACCACACTGCAGTGGTGGCTGATGCTGAAGTGGGACAGTCTGCATGAGATCTGCTGTTTAGGAAAGTGAACATAAGAGTGGTTGATAGAAACATTGATTAGTTTAGAAATGTGCAGATATAAAGTGAAATGAACTCTTAAACCACCTCCACTGTAGCTACTGGTATTTGTGGTTGCTGTTAATGTTACATTCGCATGAGATCTCAGGTGACTATACAGGTAAAAAAAACTTTTTGTGATGTGCAATAGGGAAATGGACACTGGTGCTTGAACAGTATTATCGGGGGAGTTTTGGGTTTGTAACTTCACACCAGCAGGGTGGACATGCAAAGTGAATGATCTACTGCAGCTACATAAATATTTGTCTTTACTCTGTTGATATTTTTTCTTTTATCCCAGGCTCCAAAAGTACAAATACTTCAAGTTGGAGCAGCTCCTACAGGAGCTGAAGCCACCTCCTGCAATCAGATGCACAAAAAGTAAGACATCATAATTATAGCCTAGGTACAAAGGAAATACATCTCATTACATACAGAAAATGTAAAGTGCCCACATCCTACATTTATTCTGTATATTTCTGTCTGTGAACCACTTATTACAGTTCACAAAAATAGCGTTTTGCACAATTAAAGAGCAAATTTCCAAAAGCTTTTTATTTTGGAAAATAATTTTACCTATTGGAAACAGGCCTTGCAGTGTTAAAAATTGTGTAAAAGTTTATGCTCTGACATGAATTCGGATATAACTATTAAAGTCAGTGGCAGCTAATTGCATAAAAACTGTAGAAATATTTCTGTCTTCCAATACTGGTAAAGTTACTGTTCAGTGAACTGAGTGAGTTTTGGAAATTCTCCTAATCTTGTACTGCGTATTATGCAGGACTGTGTGACTTTTTATACTCTTGCACATAAAGAGGAAATGTAACAATATGCCAATAGTAATGATGCCTAAAAAATCACAAAAAGTGGACTCAGCTACCTCAGATGTAGCTGACATGTTTGGAGTCCAAAGTTTGCATCTTTATGTGTGCACATTACATCATATTTTTTTTTTAAAAGTGAGAGAAGTTCTACAATAATCATCCTTATAATGATGGTTTGCAAGTAGACACAATATTTGTTTGGTTTAATTTCAGGTTCTGGCCAAACGAGCCTCAAAGCCCCAGTGCAGGTGAGGCCTTTGATGTGGACATACAGATTGCTTATTGTGCTCTTTGTACTGGTGCGAGTCCCCTCCCCCCACATACACACCATGTGGTTCACTGAGTCCTTAATGTATTTGCTTTAGATCCTTTGTGTGGAGCAGGAAATCGAGCACCTTAATGAGGTTTACAAGCAGCTCAGCTCTCAGCTGCACAGCAAAACACACACACAGACCTCTCTGGAGCAGAGCCAGGCCCAGCTCAACACAGCCCTGCAGGTAATCAGCCACCAGTCTCTAAATGTGATGCTGTTTCACCTCCACTCAAGCCCGGTCCTGACTGGACCTTACACAGGACATGGCTTAGAGCCCAGAATCCCTCTCTTCCATTCTTTCTCACCAGAGATTTGCTGATAAGGTTATTTTTGGACTAAAACGTCAGCTAGGTGTTGATGAGTGGTCGAGCTTCTCCCTCTTACTCTGTTTGCACTCAAATTCATGTTCACTCTTGTTCTTCCCTGCCTGTTTCTCTCTTAATTTCAAGCTCACTTTCTCTCCAAAGGGATGTTCACTCACTCTGTCTCTCTCACATTTATTCTCTCCTCTGCCTCACTCTTTTTCTGTCTTCATGCCTCTTGCTTTCTCTTTCTAACCGTCTTTTATTCTCTACCTATTTGTCTCTATTTCTCAGTCTCTATCTTTCTATCTGTCCCTTTCATGTATCTCTCAACCCCTTTCAACTCTCTCCTCATCTTGCTTTCCATCTGTTTTTATTATAACTCCCTCATCTTTCTCATTT
Source organism: Ladigesia roloffi (assembly GCA_037577295.1). Lineage (NCBI taxonomy): Eukaryota > Metazoa > Chordata > Actinopteri > Characiformes > Alestidae > Ladigesia > Ladigesia roloffi. The sequence continues at coordinate 12,211 of JBBKCR010143406.1, read as the reverse complement.
TCCTCTTCTCCCTCTTTTTCAGTCTCTGTTTTTTCCACATAGCCCTTTCTCTCTCTCTCTTTCTCTTTCTCTCTCTATTCACTCATTATCTCCACATCACCATCTCTTTCAGTCTCTCTCTTCATTGATCTTTCTTTTTCCCCCTCTCTTGCCAACTCTATATATACAGTCTGTCTCTTTCTGTCTCTCATTCAAACTCTCTCTCTCTCTCTCTCTCTCTCTCTCTCTTTCTCTTTCTCTTTCTAAAGTCCATATGTGACCTGCTCACTAAAGATGCCTGTTGACCTGCCCCCCCTTACAGGAGCAGGTATTGTTGGTGGAGCTCCAGCAGCAGACAGTGGAGCAGAGGTTGAAGGAGATGAGAGGCAGGCTGAGGAAATTCAGCTCAGAGAAAGAAAAATCCGAGAGCCCAACTCAAACTGCACAGCTGACTCTTAAAGACAGTCAGGCCTTCAGCAAACACACCCAGTTAAAAAGTGGAGCAGAAAACCAACCACCAGTCACCAAGCAGCTCCTCGGCAAGAAACAGCCCAGCAAGCCCATGGAAGATGTTTTTGGAGAAAAGGACGTAATTGCCTGAATCACTAAACTGGAGAAACAAACACTTCTAATAATTTTGACCACACTCAGGGGTGTGACTGAGATCTACAGACGTCAGGAGCGTGGCATATTATAACAACAGCACTTCTTTCTGTTTTATGATCCTGAAAGCTGGTTGGGATAACTGTCAGTTGTACTTGTGCATCTCACGGATCCTAATTATTACAACAAATTTAGCTCAGTGGGACATTCCAGCTCGTCCAGTCTTACTAGGAAAAGACCTTGTACTGAAAAAGACCTGGAAACAGTGAACCTCCTGCAACAGAACCTACCCAGAGCACATTTAGAGTGGCTGTACGCTGACCTTCAAAGTCAAAGGGAACTTTATCAACCATATACAAGAATTCAGAGGCAGTGAAGCTCTGGGGTCACAATGTACACACACAAATACAGCAAAACACAAATAACAGAACACAAGAAAACAAGTGCAAATACCAAAAGACTGTTCTGGCATGACAAGAATTTAGTGTCCAAACCATTAACCATATTTCGGATGCTCTCGATCTAGTCACCTTTGTTAAGAAGATCAAGTAGATAAGCAAACCCACCTTGTAAACTTCAATGAGGAGTTCTCAATTTTACAGATTTGGTTTTTTTTCTATTTGTTTTTATCCAGTATTTACAATGATTACATGAAATCGTTCAGCATTGGGGGCTGGGAGTTTTTTAGGGCTTTTTTGAGGACAGAGTTCACTGGAATCTCTGATGTTGTTTTTCATTTTAATACCAGAAAAGATCCAGGGCTATATGCCAACATATGCCTCATCACACCCCAGACCACACTGTTACAGTCATTGTTTTTGTATTTTTCAACCTTTCTGTAATTCCATTGTATCAATTGATTATTTATATAATTCAAATGATTTATCTACATATTATCTCTTTTAAACTAGGTAGTTTGTTCATTTGATGTCTTTCTCAATATATTATGAATCTTAGACTAAAGTCATATTTCCCTCATTTACAATTTCTCGATATTATGTACATGTTTTTCAACATAAATGCATTTATATTTCATTTTTACATTGAAATATTGACTTTATATGAAACCTCTGATATCAGGTACCATCATTTTGGGAAATTTCAGAAATGTACTATATATTTAAATGATATTTTTCTTTCCAGATGTATCCCTTCTATTTACAGAACCAGAACTGTGGTGATGGCAGTTGCACATTTACTATTACGTTAGGATTATTATTGATGAAATCGTATTGTTGGCAGGTAATAGTTTAATAAATTGAATTGGGTTGATGCTTTTTTTTGTTAGATACAGGTGTTTAGTGTCTTTGGAGCATGGTCCTAGTCAAGCGTGCCAGGAAACGCAGAACGCACCACTGCTTTTCTTTCACGGGTCAACCATTCCCCTGTGGCTCTTCTGCTGAATTTAATCAACACATTCAAGTGAGAATAGAGAACAGATGCCCTATTGCCTCCATTACTGTCCTCATACCCAGGGGCGAATCAAGCTTTCCAAAAGTGGAGGGGTTCTGAGATAGGGATGCCAAGTTATAAATACCATTTAATCAATTTAATACAATATAATCTGACAAAATTTTTTTAGCAAAAATGCTATGCCCCTACTCATACCCCACCCCTGGAGATCCTTTTGTTTGATGGGAAGAGTGATGTTCTTATAAAGTAATTCTGTCTTTATTATCAGATTCAGGATCAGAAAGCGAAAGCTGTATTACTACATAAGGAAATTTCTTGTGTAATGACTGGAAGACTAGGTTCCTAGTTATGGACCATTTTACTTGAAATTAAAAAAATAATCCACTCTCTAGAAGAATGTAAATCTGTCTAGTGAGACCAGCGGTGATACTGCAATGACAGTGTCTGTCCAAAGGCAACCATGAAGGAATTGAGCTTAAAAGTGAGTGAGATCAGGAACTAATCAGGGTAAGAAAACCAATGAGTCCAACTCTGCAATGTAGCTTTTGAAGATATTGCTAGACAGCAGTTAATGCAGTTTTGATTTTTTTTGCTTTTAGTTTAGTTCCCATTTGTGCCTTTTTTTGTTGTTTTTAATGTTAGTGATAAAGTTGTGATTGGTATTACATTAGGGAGGACTAACGAGTTCAAAACGTAATTAAACAAAACGTGAAGCTGTGCTATTAATCAGATTAAAGACATTAAATTTATTGATATAAATGTCACAGTCTCTATTACTTTAAGCATTGCTTAATTCTCTGTTACCATCGCTGTGAAAAAGTGCATCATCCACTGCCCGAATAACACAGAGTAACCACAAAATGGCCTGTAGATTTGTTGAGATGAAGTTTGTTTTTGTAAGAGTGTTATATCAGCGCCAGAGTAGATTGTTTCTTTTTTTGTCAGTTTTGATATCAGAATGAGAAGTTATTGTCTTCATTTGACTACATTTGTTCTCTGATTGTTTTGTTTTGCTAGACAGGTGGTAAGAATAACATGCAAAGGGTAGATCATGGGTACCAACAGCTGTTTGGGAGCTCTGCCAGTAATGATGATGATCAGCCTACAGATGTATATTGGTATTATGAGATAACATCTGGCTCCATTACAGTGCATGCAAACCACTTTGGTGACAGTATCTCCATAATCCATATTTGCAAGTGCATCGTAGTCAGTTTTTACTGAAATTATAAATTAATATCAAATGTCATAAAAATATAATTCAACCCAAACTAATTATTGGCCTGATTCTGTGGGCATGACAAGCACAGGCCCCAAAATACTAGTGTGCACATACTTGCGGATCACTAGTCCATAGCTAACATGCCTCAGCAGAGAGGATTCGGGCCGCACCAGCACACTGATGCTTTATCTTTGTGCTGTCCTCTGGAACCTCTCTGTACTCTATGTGCTCCCAGACACAGTGTGGATGCTGGAAGGGAGTATTCCTGCCGGACAGCACGCTGAGGACAGATCTGGGAGGGTCAGCTGGAGTAAAACTGGGTGTATTAGTTCTCCGAGCCTGCGCCACTGAAGTGGGCTGCTAGACAACAGATCCCTTTACTGCCTGTCTTACCTCTTTATCTCCTAGATTAACCCAAAGAGCAGGACCACTTGCCAGAGCTTGGCACCGCAGCCACTCGACATACCTTTCAGCTGCTGCTGCGGCCATTGTCACTCTACTTGTTTGCATTGTGCTCTCAGTGTTGGTTTAACAGGCATTTGGAGATTGAGTTGTTTACAATTTTTGTCAACAGGTCATCATGCTTTTTTTCTAAGGGGTCGCTGGTGCGGGTGCGTGGGCTGCTTGTTATCATACCTATTTCTGTCCTGGCTCTCTCCATTACAACAGGGACAGCTGCAATACCTGAGAGGATCATGCTTGAGTAAGCTTTAACACTCCAGTCCAGTTCTTGACAGGGCAACATTTGTTTGACGCAGCGGTCAATGGTTTACTGGGTCTAATTTTGAGCCGTGGGGGATTTTTATAGGGATAAAACCAATGGAAGACTAATACCCCCATTTAAAGCAGCCCTTCCTCAAGTAAGTGTTCCATTTATTATTCATGACATGTGAAAGAAAATGCTTTATACATAAATTGCATTGATTTTTGGGGTATTCTGAGAAAAACAAAAAGCCCCTTACCATGCATTTTCTTTTAAACGACTAGTATGTATTATTGTCTTGGAAACACACACAAGTAAATACTGCACATAATATGTTTAGAGATAAAACAGGTTGAACACGTATGAGTAAGGACAGGCTCAGTGCATGCAGTGAATGTGTGTTATATCCCATATATTGGATTTCAGCCTGTGTTGTGTGAAGCACCTGTTCCTGTGATTTATTGCTGGATTTTCACAATTTTGTTCTGAATATTGCAAATTCTAAGCATGAAGGATTATTATATACTGTGAAAATATGATAAAAGCTCAGCTATCTCTTAATATACATATATGTTGAGTTAAATTAGTTTTTATGTATAGTTTCATGTATGTATGTAAGAAAATTCTGAGAAATCAGAGAAGAAATACACAGAAAAGGTCCCGCCAAACCAGATTTACCCCGTCAGCGTGGACATGTTGTAATCATGGAGTAATCTTGAAATCCCTCCAAATCCTTTGAAATCTGTTCCCTTGTTCTAGATACTTCCTTTCACTTGTGCTCCATTTGGTCCAATCCTTCTCCTATCAAATCCATCCGCAGTCCTAAGCCAAAAGATTAGAAACATGCTCTGTGGTTTGTACACTGCATCAGACATATTTGATTTTGTTTTTATTGCTTTTGAGAACTGCATGAAGAAATACATGACCTTCAGAACAGTCGTACGCATACATTTGGTTGTATCTAGTCAAGCAGCTTAATGCTGTTAAAATGTCCTGAGATCAATTTTATATGTTTATATCCATTTATTTGTTTATTCAGGTTTTATTTTATCCAAAGTTAAATGCAGAAAATGCCCCAAAAATGTACAGAAAATTCTATATTTTATAAAAACTATAACTATACCTATAAACAATAAATATACATTATTGATTTAGCACTGGTCACATATACATTTTTTCACATCATGTTAAATTCAGCAAATAAACAGGTATTGAGCATTAACATCTTCTCTGTCGAGAGTATGTCCTTATTTACATTATTCATAGCTGGTTTGCTAAGTTTATTCAGTTGAGAAGCGGAGCTGTCTGGAGGATCTTGGCTTGCCTGAAATAGGAACAATGCTGAAGGAGCACAAATTTGTTTCAATAAACTGCAAAACTGTAGTATTAGTAAGATTAAAGACATTAAATATACTGATCCACCAAGGAACGATGTACAGTCCATTACTTTTAGCATCGCTTCATGATCCTCACTTGGCTGGTGGATCATTACTATCCTCATTTGGCTGATGGATAATCGTTGTGTTTGTTTGTGTGTGAACATATGCTTCACAAAGTAGGTCAGACTCAAGTGCTGCTGGAGTTAATACACACCTCAGTGTCACGTCTGCACTGGGAATAGACCAACAAAATATTGAGCCAACAGTGTGCTGTGGCTAGAATCCTACCACTGATGAAGGACTAGAATGTAACCAGAGGTGGACAAACCGAAATGTCCAAGAAAGTGGACAGTATGTAGATACAATTTAAACTATAGCATCACAGCTGTGTGTGATCCACTTGTACAACTGCAAAACTCAACATCAGTGTTGCCACTTAGCAGTTTTGTTAAGGGTCCTGACCATCGTTAATCTTATCTAGAATTACATACATCAGTGCTTAAGGAGTCTACATATGTTCTTCATATCCATCAATCTAAACTAAAGTCAACACCTGGTTTTTACCAAATTATTGCCAGCTAAGTTACACCTTAACAAACCCTGTCATAAGAAAAATGTCAGAGCTTCATGCACAAGTTAGGACAAAAAGGGGGTAAGGGCCCAAGGTTATTTAAATACAATAGAATATATGTATAAGAGATAAACGAGAAGACTGGTTAGTCACCAAGGTGCTCCTTGAAGAGGTGCGTTTTCAGACTGCTCTTGAAGACAGCGAGGGAATCCTTTACATTTGATTGTAATCCTTTATTCATTCTACCACTGGGGGGCTAAGACTGAAAAGAGACTTGATGCAATTCTTCCACTTCTTTTGAGTTGTCAAAAGAAGTTTATTTTGAGGTTCAAGATGAGCAGTGCTTGAAACTCCTCTGCTTGATCAGTGCTGATACATAAGGAAGTGTAAGACTGTTCTTGGACTTGAATGCAAGTGTTACATTTTTTAACTTGATGCAAGCAGCCACGGAGACGGTTCTGTAGTAGAGGCAATGTGTGTGAGAATTTAGGAACATTGAAGACTAAAGTGGCAGCAGCATTCTTAATCAGCTGAAGTGTCTCGAAGTGTCAGCCAGAATAGAATTGCAGTAGTCCAGTTTAGAGATGACCAGAGAAAAGTGGTGAGAAAGGCTCGAATTCGTCTGATGTTGTAGAGAAAGTGTCTGCATGTTTTGGAGAGGTTGTTAACCTGTGACAGAAATGATGGTTCTTCATCTAACATGACACCAAGATTTCTTTGAGGGAACGATAGCAGAGTTCTCAAAAGAAATTTTGAGGCTTGGTGATGGACTCCTTTTGTTGAAAAGAAGCTCAGTCTTGCTGGGATTCAGCTTGAGGGCCAGGCGGTTGCGATCTGATCATCACAGGAAGGGAATGTGAGAATCAATTGAGTGTCTTCAGCATAAATGTGGTAGGAAAGGCCATGTGATGCTACTACATCCCCAAGAGAACCAGTAAATAGAGAAAAGAGAAGCGGTTCAAGAACCAAGCTCTGCGGAACACCAGTGGATAATCTTTGCTCGGTAGACTGGGAGCCTTGCCATGTTACCTAGTACCTCCGGTCATCAAGGTAGAAAGCAAACCATTGCCAGGCTGTCCCCGATATGCCATGCCTGGAGAAAGTAGCCAGGAGGATTTGATGGTTGTAAAAGTCTGCAGAAAGGTCAAGAAGAATCAGAGAAGAATGCAGGTTGGCTGCTCTCGCTGCATGAAGTTTTTCTGAGATGGCAAGTAGTGCAGGTTCAGTAGAGTGTGTCACCTTAAACCTGGACTGATGAGGATCCTGAAGCCTACTTTGAGAAAGATGTTGAGTTGGTTATAAACAGCACATTCCAGGACATTGGAAAGGAATGAGAGAAGAGATACTGGTCTGTAGTTGCTGATATCTAAGTAGTCCAGCGTGGGATTCAGCAGAATTGGTGTGACCGATGCAAACTTGAAAGCAGATGGGACAAGACCAGTTGTTGATGAGCCATTGATGATGTAGGCAATATGCGCGATTGGATTCGAGGAAATAATCTGGAGCTAATTCGATGGGATAGGTTTGAGCAGAGATTTGGTGCTTTTGTTGAACATCAGGAACAATGACATATGAGATAAAGTGTAAGTTCAAGAGACTGGCTGGTCTCAGGCTGAAAGACTTGATGATTGATTTACTAATGTCATCAATCTTCTCATTGAAGGACACAGCGATTCTGGTGAGAGAGCTTGAAAAACAAGCAAAACAGTGCATTAACCTCATGTACTCATTAACAAAGGTCAGAACGAAGCATGTACAATGCTCTCCGTTAGAACATCTGCCCTACTACTGTGGTGTCGCAGATTCATCGCCTGGCCTTCCAAATCTGCTAGGTCTATCTCAGCTAGAATGAACAAAAATAGTGTGGAAAGGACAGTTGCATGATCACAAACATTTTTAATGGCATGGCCTATGATGAAGGGAAATTAATACATGAACATCCTTAGCATCCTTAACACCCTTAGAACAATTTAACCATAGCTCCGCATTCACAGCCTCAATCCCTTTAGACTTTTATGCAGTCTAAAAGGGATGCCATTTTGGAATTAATGTTAAAGACACTCCTTTGGTGATCTGTGGGTTACAGGCAAAAACTGTGCATGTAATAATCTATTTCAGCTCTTGGATAAACTAGAGGCCAGACAGGGGTTGGACTCCTTAACTTGCTGATGCAATCCACTCCTTGTGCTCTCTTCGATAAGTGGTTGGAAAATATATATATTTTTAATTATTACACTGAAATAGTCACTTTTATTGAGCTAAAATGGCTTGCATTTACTCCTCTTCTGGGCCATTGGGTTTTAATAACATGTACCCAAAATGGTCTGCGGTGTGGGATGTCCTAAAACTAGAGCAGATTTAAAAAATGTGCAACTGAAATATAATAAAAATACAAATTACACAGTACACATCTTTACAATGTTCGAAATATTATAATATTATTTTATTTATTTTGTTTGTAACACTTTACTGAAACCTGAAACCTCAAGGCCTTTCGTTCCAACCATCAACTCCAGTAATACCCACATAATCCTGGACTACTTTTCCTTTTTATAGAAAATCTTTGTTTTGGAAGCTGTATTCAGGATTTGTACTGGGCAAATTGTTTAAAGCCATTTTTCTCAGAGCATGATAAAGTATCTTTCTGCAAGCAAAGTGAACATAAAAATGAGTGCAAACAAGCAAGAAATTATTAAAAAGCACCAAATACAGATCATTTGTTTTGTTTGTAAAAAATTAGTTGATATTGTGTGAGCTGGTTTAGTTCCAGATTTCTGTTCCTCCAGTCATTGCTTGGATTTGTGAAATTTGTCCAGCAGTTAAATGATTCTGATGTAAATTACAATGTTAAAAAACACTCACAGTGTTCACCTAAACATTTCTGCTGAGTACTATATATAAAAATTGTCCAGATAGCCCCTTCTGCACCTATCACTGACACGGGTGTTCTGTTATACACACACAGCCAAAACCCTGCCAACAAAATGGAATTCTCCTCAGCAGTTACACGGGTTAGAGGGTAGGTCCCAACACAGCTGTGAATCAGTGGAACTACATTCTGATCAAATTTTTTTGCGATAAATTTTAGCTTCTTTTTCGATCCAGAATAATCCAGCATGACCTCATCTCCCTAACGCTCTCACAATCAAAGCCTCACACCAAAGTTCCATCCTCGACTGTAAATCTTTCCCTTGTGTAAAGCAGAGGCTGCTACTACCGCAGAGAAGAGACAAACAGCTCTATTTCAGATTCTATTTCAAAATAATGAGCAGCACTTACCCCCATGCAGCACTGTCATAAACATCTCTGTTCTGTTTGACAAAACAACACACCGCGTATGTTTAATGTGTAAAAGACCAAATTACTCACTTTCAAGGAGGCGTGGTGTCACACTGTTTACTCTCACCTGACTGTTATCCACTAGGGAGACAAGGGTTTTACTTACAATGAAGAATTTAACATGAAATACAAATGTGTAATAAAACTAAATGTAACAATGAAATATATTTTTGAATATAGTCAAATTTGCTAGTTATACATTTTATTGACATACATATAACAAATTTACATATAAACCATTTGTGGTATTACAGAACTGTGGAAATATAGAAGGCACCTAAAAATACATACAATCATAACACTGCAAAAACAAGAAATACTGATTGGACTGGGCAGTGAATGGTACATTCTGGAACCTGAGCAATGTTTACTTCACTTTAAACAGCAAGGACAATTTGCTCAAGACACTTTAACTGTGTAATGCATCAACTGCAATCAATCAATCAATCAATCAATCAATCAATCAATCAATCAATCAATCAATCAATCAATAAATACTAAGGTTATTTGAAAGGATTTGCAAGCGGAACCCAGATTACTGATGCACATTGTAGTTGCAGTCTCCAGTGTTCTCTTTAGTCCACCTATCCACGTGTATGACTGACCAAACAGTGCAATATTAGAAAGAGTGAGAACCAAAATGTATATTCTTGTCTTGGGAGTTTGGTGGGCTGGTCATATTGCTAACCAAAATATATAAGCATGATTTATACTAATGCTTTTTTTTTATTATTAAAATTGCTGCACAATATCTTACTGGATTTGTACTAAGAGTATACTGTTCTCAAAAACAGTAGTTTCTTGATCATCACAAAACACCATGGTATTAAATAGGGTTTCTGTCCATTTAGAAGCAAGTAATAGTTGTGATACTGAACGAATTGCCATTTCTTGACAACAGTAGGATAATAATGGTAAACACTCTGCTTGGCTCACAGGGCAGATTGCTATTTGTGGCTGTGAGGGAAATAAACAGACATGTATGGTTCTACAATCTCCTCCCCAGCGAGGGCATCGCACCAGGCTACTCGGTGCATGCTGTACTCCTGCATCGCTGTTGCCATGGTTTCCCTATCTCGTGGATATGGCAACCACCATGCCTGCCATTTTTAGTCTGAGACGAGTCTCACCCGGCTGCCAGTGCCTCACTCCCTCAGCAGCACACACCCCGCTACTGTTATTACAGCACATAAATGCCACTACTGATGCAATCTCTGTGGTAGAATCAAGAGAATGTTGCATCAATTAAACTACAACAGCAAAAACGACTGGCTTTGCTGCACTGCCAGGAAAATAAATAATATTTTTTTTATATTTGTTCATGTGAGGTCAGTTTTATACAGAATCCCATTCGAATTGGAAACATAATCTCAATGGAAATCCGTAAATCCCTGACTCCAGCCGTTGAGCTAAACTCCTCTTAGCCCCCTATACATCAGTACCTTGATCAGGTGAAAGCTACACGTTCACACACTAAATCGTGAGGTCAGCTATGAGAGTGAGAGAAGGTAAATCTGTTTAATCCACATAGTAAACGCCAGGCTTTGGAATACTGTTGTGAAAACCGCATCCATATGGGTGATGATGCATGTGACAAGGTCAAGTATGGATTACTGAGATGCAGAGAACAAGGGATTTTATTCATGCTAAGCCCCAGATACTCTTCAATCAATGTGCGTTCTGATGTACACAGCCATGTGAACTGCCCGTAGTATAAAGCCAGTCCTGTGTAATGAGCTCAAAGTTTGGCTGGAGTTGGATTTTATAGGTTGAAAAGGAAAGGATTTTGTAAAGTGCTCTTAGAATAATACAGCCATGTCACTCTGGTTCTAACTCAAAGCCCACACCATTTGCAGGGTGACTCATACAATAATTGCCATAATTGCGGTGAAGCCGCTCTCCAAGATGAAGTGGGACTAGTGTGTGGGTTTGAGTGCTGGTACAATGGACCCATAACAGAAACAGACCCACAGCGCACTCCTGGTTCTTTCAAGTTCTGTTCCCTCTGAGGTGACAGGATGTCGGTTGCTGGAGCATGGATCATATTGCTGGAGGTGGACACTGATGGCAGAGGGAATTATGTCAATGTGTGCTTCACTGGGGTGTGGTAAATGTGTGAGGCTCTGACTAAGCTTTCTCCTTGCAGCAGCTTTACTGTGTTGCATAACCCCTGTGGCATGGGAACGTCCGGATCAGGCTAGCTGCACCTAGGGAGCCATAACACATCCAACACTGTTAGCCTATATCACAGTCATCAGAAATGTGGAATAAATAACCCAAATACCCAAATGATAGAAGTAGACATGTTTCAGTGGTAGAAACTATATATATATACAATCCCATATGGTATATTAGAAAATACATTAGAGTGTACAATATATAGTGTAGTATATAAATATTAAAGTCAATCTTCTGTTCCACTGAATGATAAAAATGCTAAAACTACATTTGATAGAAAGTGAGACGGATAGCACGAAAAATAACACTCTTTAATTGCAGATTTCAACCACTTACTACTTTACATCGATTGCGAAAATGTGATAAATTGAAAGCCTGGAATTGTTTAAAAATGCAAATAATAGTGTTATAAAGATCATGTACAAACCAGCCTGGTGTTTAGGCTCGAGTCGCTGGCGCATGCGCAGTGAAGGGAAACGATGAATTCGGTGAGTGGCTTTTTAGGTTAAAAAAAAACAGTCACTCACTGAGAGAGTAAAGGGGACAGAGAGAGGGAGACAGAAAGAGAAAGAGAGAAAAGGGTCAGAAAGTAAAGAGAGTGTGGAAGAGAGGAGTGGAGTGCGGTGAGTAAAGAGAGAGAGAGAGAGAGAGAGAGAGAGAGAGAGAGATTGGAGAGCGGTGACTAGACAGAGAGACGGAGAGAGTGAGTGTGGGAGAGAGAGAGAGAGAGAGAGAGAGAGAGAGAGAGAGTCGAGGGCGGTGAGTAGAGAAAGAGAGACAGGGAGGGATAGAGGATAGGATCGCTTTTGCTAGCGGATGTGAAA
>JBBKCR010143391.1:0-19939 GCA_037577295.1 Ladigesia roloffi | reverse complement strand
ACAGATACAGATAATTCATCTGGTTAACAGATACAGATACAGATACAGATAATGCTGTACTCGCTCATCCCTAATAGTTATTTAAGAATAAGCATTACTACTAGTCCTGGTGTGGCTATTGATCTCTGGTTTTCAGTTATACTCCTGACTCAAAATTTTCCAATCATTTATTTCCAACTTTACATATTATAAAACTGAACCAAGACGTAACAAGTTGTTTCAGCCTAAGTTTTATTAATAATCAGCATTTAACTCGTGATATCCAATTTTCATTTGCCATCCGGACTGAGCATATCACCAACTTTTCTTCACTGCTTCACTGTTCACACCACTCTATGTAACTCTCCATAGTTGTCAATTAAATTCAAATGTGTTAATAAAAATACATTTCTGCACAGAAATTCAAATACAAGCTGACTCACTGGTGACACAATTTGTAGGAATGTCTGTAAAATATGAACGTTGCTATTATTAATAGCATTCAGATTAGCCAGAGAGAGCCTAATGACCTGTTTTAGAGATAGAGGTTAGCCATAAAGATTATATCTGAAAAAAAAGAGTGAGGATGAGATTTAAGGCCATAGTGGCAATGAGGAGTTCAGTTGAGCAGCGATTGATTAAAGGGTTTGATTGTTTTGGTCAGAGTTCGCACATCAGCAGTCAGTCGTCCACCTGCAGCATCTTCTTGAAGTAAAGGGGGAAAAAAATCCAATTATTAAAGACTATTCACTAATGTCCTAATGCCTTCTTGACAAAGCTTTCAATTTCCACAGGAGAGTTCGCATGCAGAAGAGCTTTTCTGTCAGAAGGCCCAGGGGGAGCATGTGCAGGTGACTCATGTGCCATATGGCTCTGAGCATAATTGCGTCTTAAAGGAATAGAGAGGCAAACAAATAAATGGTAATTTATTCAAATAGCTTATTTCACAAAAGGCGTTATCTCAAAACAGCTTTACAGAAAATTTGACTCCAAGACCCAAGTAGCAACAGTGATCAGAAAAGACAAGATTTCACAAAAGACGAGTGGTCCAGTTTTTAGCCAACTGATCTAAAGTTTTTGGATGTAAAGTGGACATTTAATCTGTTTTTAAACCAACAGTGCCCATGGTGCAGTGTGGGGATGGTACCTTGTTCAAGTGTACTTCAGTGGTGCCCCTAGTGGTCCTGGGATTCAAACTCAAAATTTTCCCATGTTAACACTCCCTTACCACCAGGCTATCAACTGAACCCATAATTTTCGAATGATACATATTAAGAATCACAAATTAATATTAAGCATTTCAACAGGTTCGGCAGTTTACGTTTACAATATTATACCAGGCTATAATAAACAAGCCAGGTTTGAACTAAGAACATATCTACATGGAATATTGTGTAAATGAATAAATCTTAATAATAAGCAGAAGGTTCAACAGGTCGATTTAAAGCCCTTTTTATTGAGGCAGATGCATCTTCCTTATCTGCAAACAGTAATAGAGGGCAGTTGATTTAACAGTGACCAGCTGGCATTCACTTGTCTAATTTCTTTCTCACCTTGTGCTGGCTGTTGAATATCTTTTCAGCACTCAGCATTCTCCTGCTGTACACATGAATAGCTCTTTGATTGTAAGACCAGTGATTTGACATGCAGATCACAGCATGTTGTCTCTAACTGGCTATATGGGCTGTGGAGTGATCGCTTTGTCAGCTTAAAGAAAGACATGCGGTTGCAACATAGATCTTCACAGCATGTTTCATGTGAATGTCACGTGTTTTTATAGAACAACATTCAAGTTTCTATACATTATTTTGTGTGCGACTTGGACCAGAATTGCACAGCAACAGCCAACCCATTCTTCATTTGTAGAGGTGACAATACTGAAATGATAAACACAGGCAACATGCTTACATGTGTTTGAAGCAGGGCTCAGAAACCCTAACTGTTTGGTACAAAGTAGAATATTAAAACATCTGTCTTTATGACATATTTATGCTAATATTTTTAAACAAGTTATATTAGGTCTATGGGGTATGTCATACATTTACATGAAGTTCACCCATCCCATGCTCATGCTGTACATTTACCGCACATGTAATTGGCAGAAAACAGAGGCGATAACCAGCCCTGTATATTCAATGTATGTAGTCGGAGATAGAGCAAGATGAACACAACACTTCATGGTGACTTGCCTTTACCTGTAGCCATAGTGCTTTGCATGTGGGGGCTTGACAGATGAGGGGTGGTTCTAATGCAAATTTCCTTACCCTGATGTCAGGAGCCATCCAAATGGCTCATAGAATCATTTTCTGATTCCTGACACCAAAATCTTTCAATTGACTTTTGCGCTCTTGGAATGTTTATCGGAGCAGTAGAGACACAAATGGAAATATTTAAGTATACATAAAGTGAGTTTTGCATAATATGTCCCCTTTAAAGTCCCGCAGACGCAACAACTGCATTATTTTGTTTTCCAGTCCTAAGCTTATACTGCCTCAGTGTCTCAGCCCAGAAATGGTTTCATGATTACCTGATGAGATGAATGTGGTGTACTAGAGCTATAAAAACACAAAAATGCAAATGGAAAACTACACTTTAATGTAAATGTTGGAGAAATTCAATGAAAGTGATGAAACCACAGTCCAACACTGTCCTGATGTATTATTTTATTATGCAAGATGATGCTCCTACACTTCAGAGGTATCCTCCTTGTCCTCCTCTCTCTCTCCTTGTGTGATTGAATCCAGAAGCTTTTCACTTGTGCTTTTTGATAAACAGATTTTATTATACTCACCCAGACTTCCAGTGCAAGAACCAGACCTGCTCTGCTGAAGGTAAAACGTCAGGCTACTGTTTCAGTTCTGGACAGGTAGCAGACATGCAAAACATGAATAATACAGACAAACTCATTTGCAATCAGTGCTGCAGTAAAACAGCCTTGGCACCTAGAAGCCTCTTAGAGTAGAAAGTATTAATGTTGTTCTGCTGTAAATTATGTTAACCCCTAACCATATTCACTTCAGAGAAGGCTGCTCCACTGCTCCACAGTCCAGTGCTGGAGAGCTTTTTAGCCCTAGATGCCCCAATTCTTTTGGCAAAGCTTTTCTATGCCTAAATGAAATAGATTCACACATCAGATAAGAATACTTTTAGACATTTTCATTTGAAAGTCTAGACACTTCTTACCTCTTTTATCATTACAGTTTTCCCATGTACTGGATTTACAGAACATCGTTTGTGCAGTTCTGAGCCTTTGATTAAAACCAATAAAGCGTTTTGAAAGAAATTCAGCAATTATGAACAAGGGGTTCGGTGGAAAAAAGACATCTCCCTTCAAAAGAGCTCTGAAGATAAAAGGCAAAACAACTTTCAGTGCAACAGCCATGTGCTCTCAATCCAAATTTACAAAGACAACCAATACATTATGCAGTTTCTATCTCTCTATTGCTCTATCCCTTTTGCCCTCTCTTTCTCTTTCTCTCACACACTCATTCTGACTCTTGTCCTCTCTCATTTATCTCTTTCTGTGCCCCCCAAGTGGAGACATTCTTTGCAAACACACATACTGTATGCTTCTCTCTCAAAAGGGAGATGTTTATCTCTACTGTATGCATTTCTCTCTTTCTTTGTTCTTCTCTCAAAAGCTAAAAATAGCTACGAAAAGATGCTTGAAATAGAACATTACCAATATTGTTTGTTACCATATGTGTTAAAATAATATAAATATATACACTGATAATTTCCTTTAATTTATTTATCAAATTAATTAGTCTACATATGAACAAGGGCAAAAGAGCAAGAAATATGTCTCATCGACAGTTTGAAGAAAACAGCATTGGACAGGATTTTTAAACGGACATTTTATTAGCAAACCCAAAGACAAGTAGAATCAAGAGAGAATAATTATCCTTTCTACAGATTAGTCTGTAATCGCCTAGTGTAACAGCACAGTCTGACTGAGCCTTCATGATGTAACATACTGTGAGGGGAAATAAAACATTTTTTCAGACCCTTTTGTATTTGTTATTTAATTAAATATGCACTAAATGTGTTTTCATGGAAAAAGCTGCTCAGACACCATAAATGAATAACATTAGTACTTTTTCAAAGCCAGTGTTGGCCATTACAGCTTTGAGACATCTGCAGTCAGAAGTAATTACCTTCTGGAAATATTGTGGTTCAACCTGGCACTTGCTCATTCTTCTTGATTAACTGTCTTACATACCTCAAGATTACGATGGTCCCTCTGATGGACAATTTTGAGCTCCTCTATACATTTTTGATGGGTTGCAGAAAATTGACTAGGCCATATAAAGGCCTTCACCTATTTTGAAAACCATTTTTGATATTCCATTTGCTCGCTTATTTCGCAATGGCAGCATTATATTAATTACATTTTTCTATTTAAATGTTCATGTATTTATATGTCAAAAAATGTTTTATCTGTAAGTTTTTGAAGGCAAATATTTCTCCATATTTATAAAAACAAAGACATCTGTGCAAAAGTGAAACCCTGGAAACATGCTAAATAACAAATTGTCGTATGGTATTTTGATATATGTAAAATGATTTATACTTTATGATGTAAACACACACACACACCCATACACACACACATGCACACACATTTGTGAAACCAAAGATATTGATATGCAGTTGAAAAAACACATTAATATAATAATAAACAGTGCTGAATTCCATATATGCATTTCCGTTCACTTTCATGCTAAATTTCTATTCACTTCTTCCTGTTTTTTGTAAAAAATGATGGACTATAGATGAAAATGAAGAGAAAGACAGAAAGAATCTCATTGTCTCCCGGTCTATCGCTCGCTTCTCATTTCCTGTGAAAATCTCTTGGTGTGAGGCAGCAGAGCGGAGAAAGGCAGAGAGCTGCCTCACTGTCCGGGACAGATGGGGGCAAAGATAAGGCTGTGCATGCATCATATCTGTACTGTTTGCCTTCTGACGTTTGAGCTGAAATTCCTGTGTTCCAAACAGACAGAATGAAATCTGATGTGTAGGGACAGCTCAGTTCACACTGAAAAGCACACCACACAATTTATTTGCATTGCTCTAGTCATCACTCCTCCAAGCTGAAGCAGAGGAGCACACAAATGCCTTTGGTGATGAATGAGGTGCTATGGAGCTTATATTAAACACAGAGTCCTCTGGTGCCGGTCTCTGAGACCCATGCTGGCCATTTGCACACTGCGAAGACAAAATAAAAATAGACATATTCAGTATGTGATCCGTTTTTTTCTAGGAGCACGAAAAGGAACCACAGTCCTTATTGTATGCAAGAGCATAGCTGGTTGATTAATTGTCTCTTGACCAACTGTGTTCTCTTATTATTTTATTTAAAAAAGCCCTGAAATTGCTTTTGTGTGTGGGAGTTGTATGAGTTCCTCTTATTGCTCAAGATGTGCACAAAAGAAATAAAAGAAATCAAAATTTGATTAGGCAAACAGCTGTTCAATATATTTAAAGGCCAAAATGATGAATGTGACATTTTTGAGTTTAAGATTAATCTCAGTCATGAAGATAACTGTTAAATTAAATTCAGAAGACTGGATCTATGCAATACCTGCCAAAGAATTGTTTAATTTCACACTCAGTGCGCCTGGAGTAGACCAACGTAAATTGTTTCACAGACAAGTTACCGACAAGAGTTTCTATACAAGTGAAGGACATTATTAAGTCTTTGGTGTTGTTAGTATTCCAGTCCCAGGTCCCCATTTGAATGCGGAGAAATGGTGTGCTGTTCACTGCAGGCAGAGATTAATCACCCAAGCGTATCGATTTAAGAACAAAACACGACAAAACAAAATACGCCATGACATGTATGAAGGTAAACGCCCATGGAATAAATCAAGCATTTTCAAATTCTAAATAAAAAAGCAATCAGTTTCTACATAGTTACAGTGATTGCCATCATGCCATTCTTCTTTTACCTCACTTTTACTTTCCTGTGGAGGGCTCTTTTGGCATGTGAAGTGATTAAATCCAATTTTGTTCTTGTGAATCTATTCAGGGTCAAGTATTGACAGTCTTTTGAGAGAAGAGTACAATGAGGATGACCAACAACCTCTGCACACCCTATAAATCCCCAGCTGCACACAAGCTCCGCTCAGCTGAATTAAACACTACTACAATCTCATCTTTGCAGCTTCCTTCACTGGAGCTAAAGATCTGTGGCCTGTTTGTTGCTCAGCCTCTTATTCATCCACTGATACATTTATTCAATAACAAATCTCATATCTCAGATCATAGTTCTATCTGAAATCTTTTGTGTTTAATCATTACAATCTGAGAACACAGTGTATTACAGGATATTGCACATTAACGGTGTTGCCCCTGGCATTGACACACCACACTGACCACTCTATAGCTAACTGTTGCAAAGTGTTGTACTCTCTGACATATTGCCCCTTAATCCATTTAACCCCACCGACATTATTTTGGAAGCTCTAAAAAAGTCATGTGACGTGTATGGAGACATTACATGTCTGACTCAATCTTGTTAAAGAGGAAGTAAATAAAATACCTTAATTAACAGATACTACTGAAATATTGAAATCACATATTTTCTAAAGGGTCTACTACTAATATTTAATTAGAATTATATGCCTGCATTCATCTTTTCACCGTAAGAAGTGCAGAAGTGCTTCCCATCGGCAACAATTGTTGCTGAGAAGAAAACCTACATTTTCACTAACATAACCAACATGAAATATAAAAATACTAATATATAGTTAGGGAATGCATGCACATAATTTGCAGGGAAACACTTGGGATTAAACAGATGAATGTGCGCTTAGCCAAACTCTAAGTAGAGAAATTTTATTTTTATCTTGGTTTGAAAACCTAATTGTTCACAGTTTAGATGGTTCACACCCGACTTCAGAAATGTTCTGGCCTGTCATGTGCCATTCATAACCTTCCCATGAGAAAGCAGATCCCTGCCAATGTCCCATAACATTGTCATCATCAGCACAAGCCCCAAGGAGGCAGAAACATTATCCTGTGGAATGCTGTGGCTAGGCTTGTTGCTTTAACTCAAATTGGTCACACTTAAATTAAGCAAGAGTTCAACAGTGCAAGTTAATCTTGACATCACCTCAGTACTATTCTCATCATTATTGGGCAGCTAAACTGGAGCTGATGCCTGCTAGAATTAAAAACAAATGGGACATCTCAGGGCTTATGTTCATATGTAGTCTCTATTTTGTTGCTTTGTCGCCAATGAGCCCAGGCTTAGTGGCAGGATAAAAGAAGGAAAAAACAAATTATACAGTAAACCAGGCCTGGCCCAAATACTTTGAAAGTTTGAGAAGGTTTTCCATGATAATATTGAATATACTTTGTGTTTTGCTGACAATCTAGACCACAACAAGATGACAGAACACACTTGTGGAGTCCTGACCATTCTAAAATTTGGGGATTAACATGATATTTGTATTTTATATATGTGTACAGCACTTTGGCCAATTGTGTTGTTTTTAAAGCGTTATATAAATAAAGTTGGATTGGATTGGATTCCATAAAACAGAAAAATGTGAAACAACCAAAGTAATATTAGTAATGGCACACACATGTTAGCTAGAGCCTAAACTCAGACGCACTCCCCACTATGAACAAAAGTGAGAAACAAAAATACAAAATTAACAAAAATAAATCACCAAATACATTAAACGGCATTTTTGAACCCTGAATGAAATGACTGTTTGCCTATGGAATCAACTGAATAACGTTATTATTTGAACATGAGTTTGATTTTTCAGCTACATTTGCAACAAAAACATAGCTAAACAAAGATTCGAAAAGATCCATACATTAAACTTGCTTCTGTTTCCTCACAGCAGTCAGATAAACAAAATCCAGTCAGTCTGTCCAGCCATTATGGCACATCTGTCCTTCTGTGGGGAACTGACTGGTGATATGTTGGGTTAGAATATCAGGCTAACCTACATAGTTTTCATAAAAACTTACTTGGCTAATTTTGGGACCTAGTCAGCGTCATGTACATGCACAAGTGTAAAAATAATGAGGCAACATAATAAATGACTAAGCAAATGGCGCTTGGTAGTTCACATGTCCCACCCCCCTCCTTGTCCAACTATAGCCTACTACAGACAGAAGACCACGCACTGTGGCACTGTATTCTGAATTACACAATTAAATTTGAGCTGAAATGAAAAGTTTTCAACAGAAATGGAACCAAAAAATATCAGCCTGAACAGCTTCAAGATAAGGATAAGAATATGGATAAGAAATCCATATTTATCCCATTATTGAAAAACAATATTAATGCAAAACAGTTCATAATGTTCTAAATGTTGGAAAACTGAACAATTCTAACTGTGACTAAAACTTCCACAAATGGAATTAGCAATATTAGCGGAGTTTTAGGGATAGTTTAGCCCTCAGGAGAAGCCCTGCAATTAATTCAAAGGAAAGTTCTCGACACTGATTTTGTCTGGCAGGCTTTTATCACCCATTTCATAATGTGACATTTAGAAGAAAGTGGGTGGTAATCATGAAACGAAAGCAATGCATTTTGAGATTGAAATTAGGGCCATCTGAGGCATGCACTGAGCTTATTCTGACAGTGGTCACACATAAGTAAATGTAAAGGGATTTCAGGACTTTTCACAAGCTGCCAGCATTGCTCAAAAGAGGCATTTATCTATCAGAGAGAAAACGCTGTTTAAGAATACAGTTTCCTGGGCCAAACACGATCATCGATCATCTGAGAGTGGGAATGCTGACTGCTATGGAAAAATGAGTGGATCTTGTAAATGGTGTCTATAAGAAAGGAGGAAGCATTCACAAATTGAAAAAGTAATAAGATGTACTGGCATGGTGTTCTCTCTCTCACAATCGAAAAATGAAATCTGACTCACTTGCTGCTAGGTGTATTTTCATCAAACAGGGGCTCCAAACCTGGTTAGTCAAAGTGGACTGTCAACACAGAGCAAAAAAGCACATGAATATGAAAGGTAAATGCCATTCTGATGGCACAATATTAAGCCACAGATGGATGGGAACGTTATTAGAGATTAGAAGAGTCTGAGAACTTTCAAGGGGAAAACATGAAATCTGATCAACATACAGAGCTTTTCCTCTTCTTATCAGGCTGGGACTTATTAGAAAGAGATTCCAGAAATTGAGGCTGATTTATTTAATGTTCCTCTTGTTTCAGAGTAAGGTTTAATCTGAGGATGTGGAACTAACCCTTTGGAAAAATAGATACGGATATCTAAAAAGCTCCATCTGGAGAATGGGGGAGACAGAAAAGTCAACACAATGATGATAGTCTCTCGCTCATTTAAAAGGCGTATTGAGTGTGTGGCTGTGTCTAGCTTTACATACTCAGTTTACATTGAGATAGGACATATACAAGTCACCAGGATCTGCCACATCTCTTTTAATGATCACCATAACCTCACTTGCAAGGGAGAAAATGGGGAAACTCAACAGGTCAATGAATTAGCAATAACATCTGATAACATCAATAACATC
This sequence comes from Ladigesia roloffi, assembly GCA_037577295.1. Lineage (NCBI taxonomy): Eukaryota > Metazoa > Chordata > Actinopteri > Characiformes > Alestidae > Ladigesia > Ladigesia roloffi. The sequence continues at coordinate 10,438 of JBBKCR010143391.1, read as the reverse complement.
AGTCTGTTCATCATGATACGCCCACAACGTAAAAATAGCTGATACTGCTGATAAAATATTTATAAAACTGAAGCTGGTAATGTCTAACAATATATCCAGTTCAAATTTCACCATTTAAGATAATCTAATATTTTGTACAATACATTTTGAATATGGATATTTTTCTAAAATGCAAAATAAATACCTTGAAGAAAACACCTTCAACATCAATATTTATTTAAAGATATTGCAAGATGACTAATTTGAAAGGTTGTACTTCCTTTAAGCATTTCTGTCAAGAGAAATAACCATTTTCTATTGGCAGATTATTGTATTTGTTATAACCTAGGTAAATTTGCTAATTCAAAAATATACATTTTTAAACAAGCAAACGGAATTACCCATAGAAAGAATCTGAAAGACTACAAATTATTTAAGAAGAATCTCAGAATGAGAAATAATAGTGGACCAGACTTCAGATTAATCAACGTGCGAAGCTTTTATATTTTGCAGAGCAGTCTTGTTCCATTTATCAGTGTGTTTTCCATCCTGTCTCTTCTCTGAGTGTTTGATTTCACCATCAGAATGAAGCTATCTTGTTCTTATTGACTATTAATTTGACGTACGCTTCAAGCCTTGAAATAAAATGCTGAAAAGTCCTGTTTGACTCATCTATCTTGCATTCATTGGGCATGAAGATGGGGTTCAACACATTGAGAAGCCAGCCAGAAGCAATTATATTGAAAAAAGCTACAGTACATAGACAAATGACTACTAGCAAATGTGTCAAAGGGAATATCTAATCTGAAATGAAGCTAAAACCCCATAAATATTGCACTTGGGTGTGGGATATGTTCTGCAACCAACAGCATTCTTTATGTAATAGATTGTCAGTAATTTCGTTTTTGAATTAAGATAAGCTGTAACTAGAAAGGGCTGATGCCATAATAATAAAGAAAAGAAGAACATTCAAATACAGAGAGTCAGCATTCCACAAACAACTCTGAATGTAAGGGGAACATTTCAAGAACAAAAGTTTGATACCTGGCTTGATTACATATATTCCATCCACAATCCAAAGTCCTTAGCATTATACATTCCAAATACTGTAGTGAACCTTTATGGACATCTAGACATTACAAAGAGACAAAGAGAGAGGGTAATGAAGACCATATTCAAATAAGTTCAGTGATGTGCAATGCTTTCTTAACCCACAACTTCAGCCACTACAAGCAATGTAATAAATTCAATTTTACTATCAAAATATTTCTCTTTCTCAAGAATTCTGATGAAGCTGCAAGCTGCAAACAGCTTTTAATGTTATGTTTGACAGATAACAATCAGTTCATTTTCCATGTTATAAGGAATGTGTTTTGAAGTGCTACAAGAAAGTAAATCGGATAAAACTTTGAAAACAGAACATGTCTATGTACTACTGAACAACTGCAGCTCCTGGCTAGTGAGCCACTGACCGCAAACCATGATCAGACAAGAAAGCCCTAAACACACCATCCCTAAGTGCCTTGAACTCTGAGCAACTGACGCACTGATTCTTCTGGATGAATACCTCCAACTGGTCAAAACAGCTTGGCTTAATTGATTTCGCTGCCCAGTGGTGCAGCCTGCTGTGAGGTCAAGTCTTGGCATTCCTTAGGCTGCACATGGAGTTGGGACTGATATAAAAAATAAAGCAGAGAGCCGGTTCCCTGCAGTTCCGTTTGCTATGGGTTAGGTCACCCTGACCCAATGTCTCATCTCTGCATTTTTAGTCTTTTATTCGCTTTCTGATGAGCTGAGCTCAAGTGAAGGGTAAAAATAGGATTTAGAGCCTGACTATCATTAAGGATGGTACAGTACAACATGAGGTTCATGTTGAGTGCTTACTCTATATTAATACTTAATAATTAATAGCCCTGGCAGTTATTGCTGATTATAACAAAAACATCTTGTCATTTTACACAGTTTAAACACAATTTCTCTGTTTGGACTTTGATTGCAAAAAAGTGAATTCTGCTTAAGGTGTGTATTGTCATTGTATACCTCATTTGTGCTCATAAATAGAAGAGTAGGTACTTTATTTGGTGATATTGGTACAAATATTCTTAGTAGTTGGTAATGTTTCTTTAATGTTTTACATTCTTATTAGGATTTCTAATTTGATAATAACTTGTAAGTTATATATCAGCTTTAAGTTTGTTCAAAATATAGGCAAGATTTATTAAAGCCTAATATATTGAACGTATCTAAAATAAATGTAGAGAACCAAGGATAATTATAAGAGATTTCATGCAAACAGTTTTCACGGTTCTTTGGCTCTAAATAATAAACCTCTACTAAAATCTTATAGAATAATAAGAGGATGTGGTATATGAAAGATCTGGTTTAGGATAACCTTGGGATAACAACAGGTCTCAATCCACTAATCTGCATTTTGTAATGTTTTTCTGCACTAGCACACAGAGTTCACTTCAGAAAGAGCCTTTTAATAGCCTGTCAGCTGTATTGAAGAGGAAACTGCTTAAGAGCTGAGAACTGGTCTGATGTGGTATTTCAGTACCTTTAGTTAATAATTTTTACCATATTCTATTACACATGGATATTTTACACGGCCCATTGACACACATATCCTATCTTGACTCAGGTGTTTAACTTTATTGTCCAACTTTGTGAGTTAGGACTATACCTTCATGTATGATTGAGATGATACACACTAATCAGATTGTTAATAATCATGTATCCAATACTCAAATATACAGTTTAAAAACTGTGAGAACTTGCCTACAACTCTACATACCCTCTATATATAGGTCTATATTATTATCAAATCTTTCAAACTGCCATTAAAAACACCATGATCAAGGCTATAGGTCTCGAATCCAGTTCACCACATCAAAATCACTGCCACCACAGCGAACAAATATAAACAAAACAAAAGCACCCATGACAAAACACCACCACCAACAAAGGTTAATAACAACCCCATGCTCATCAGTTTCATTTCAGCCAGAGACATGATGTTGGCAAGTGAATCGAGCGAAACAGCTCTAATTAATCTTTGATCTAAAAGAGCTGTGACATTGCACTTGCCTTTTGATCAGTAGAGCAGGGAAAATAATCATCTTAAAATATACTGTGTCTCCACTATAACACAGAAATGATAAACAGGTCTTATGAATAGATAAACACATCTTAAATCTGTCTTGACTTGGCCTCACAGCTCTTTTTACTCTGTCATGACTTGCACTCAAACCTCTTTTGACTGGTTTTGGGCTTGGACTTGTCTTGGACTCTCCAAATCTACTCTGGCCTGCAGCTCTTTCATGCCTTAAGGAGAAAACAAGCCACCAGTTGCATGATGGGGAAAGAGCATGGTCTATTGTGGTCTATTGGGCTCACAGCCATCTCTTCTTTGAATTGTTTACAGAACATCTATATGTTTAAGGCAGCATATTCTCTGCAGTTTAGAGGAAATTTGCAGAGATGTCTCCATATAGCTCCACCTGGCATAGCATCAATCAGTGAATCAAGTGGGGACAGAAAGATGGACAAGCATGAATGATGCTTCAGAGATTCAGATGAGTCATAAAAGAATGCCGTTAACGGAGTGCTTGAAAGAATGTCATTGTGAAAGTGTTTAAATGAGCTTTTGACATTTGAATCTGGTGATTGCTCAAAGCCACCTTAGGTAGAAATGTATGATAATGGAGGTGAGGAAACAGCTGGCTTGAAATATCAGCCTGATATAATGGATTTCAGCAATGCATTTTCACTCTGAATGAAGTACCCTCAAGGTAATATTTGGATATACTACACACATGCTAGCTATCCCAGGGGAGATGCACATATTTTATATATAAATGATAGATATGTTACAACTGAATGTACTTTTCATGCATTTTGTGAAAAATATCGCAGTTATTGTGGTGTAGTGTGTGAAGAATGCAATATATAACCAGTCTGACTTCTAATTTTATATAACCAGTTCTGTTTCTAATTTTATTTATTCATTTTAGGCTACATACTTTGGAATATCCTTCTAATCCTTCAGTACTTATAGATGGATGTCTGTTTATCTGGGCATACACCCAACATGAGTGTGTTACTGTTTAGTTAGTAAATGTAAGACAAGCCCAAGTGCTACGGGAGCTGTTAATGTGTCTGGCCTCTTGGGATTGGTGCCTCACTGGCCACAGGCTTGCGTCACTACAAATCAAACCATATGCACATGTGCACACGCATACACACATATACATTAGAAATGTTCCTAAGCATACTACTGAATCTATCTGAGAGTGGTACTGTATTTTTAAGGGCGCATTTTAGCCTTGTCTTTGTATTTTCTCTTCTGAGTAGCACCTCTGATATTTGTGTGGTTTCTCGTATCAAAATATTCACTTTAGCTATCCAAATGCCATAGTTAAATAGAGTATAACTGTATTTGTTCTGTCCGGGTTAATGCCCCACTACCCCTTAGCTGATTTTGATGTTATCCAACATAAGCATCTGCTATCGGATGTATCAGACCTGGCAGTTAATTTTCTTCTACAAGCTTGCCTTGCTCTCCATTGATGTTATGTTAGCATCAGTTTGAAAAAGATGTTGTGTAGCAGCTGGGGAGCACTGTGTGATGGGTTGAAGAGCAATCAAATGAGGGTAACTGACCACTATAGAATTGACCAAACAGCTTTTTACTGTTCCTTTTTTATATTTCAATGACTGGTCTAATTGGCTAATTTGTATTAGCAAACACTCATGATCACTTCAGTATGAGTGATGTAGCTTAGCAATTGGGATATATATATGTGTATATACCTCACACTGTGTCTCACACTTGTGTTTGTGGCATCACAAAGTCTTTTCAAAATGATAATTGTATTATTTTAAATTATTTGGTTAGAGTATTTGTATTTCCATCATACTGTATGTACTGTCTGAACCCTTAAAAAAGTAAATAAATGTACTTTTAAACCATAGCTTTTATTTCAGTAATAGTTTTCATGACAAATGAAGACAAAGTGATATCTTCAAATGTTTTTTTATTTTATTTTACTGTTTGAACATGGGATTAATTTGAATAAGGAAACTAATGGCTCATCATCGCAGAAGTAATGAAGTGCATTCATTCATCCTTCATCGTGTTGCCTCAATTTACCTCAGAGAGCAGCTGCCTCTAGTCTTAATGAACTGACACGAACTTACAATCACTTGAAGCATACTGCTGTGGACTCTAATCCAAACAAGCTTGATCCCCTACATGGGATTGCTTTATGCCTTAATCGATTATAACTAAACCATGGCAAGTATTTGAATGAAATCTGAAAACTCACCACAGGAATGGAGGCATTAATTCAATACAGGGATGCATTCAGTATTTGGTTTCAATTTCTCCTGGTACAACAGCAGCACATTCCAAGTAACTGGGAGCACTGATATTTGTAGCTGCCAGCACAAAAATGCACTTTATCTGATTTATCTATTGACTTGGAATGCTGTACTTTGTATGCTCAAAAATTATGTCTCTTGCACTGAATCTATCTTTTGTAATTCCACTATAAAGATGTCTCAGTTCATCATATTGGCGAACTGCCAAGAGACTGGCTTTGGCATATGACTTAGTACGAGCTGATAGTTTACCTGGCATGAAATCCATCATAATTATTACATTACTGCCAGAGTCTATCCACGCATTCCAGATTCCACATGTGTGTGTTTACATTATTTGAGAACATGCTAGAAGGTAAAAGCATTTTTGGGCAACAATGCTGGATGTTTTTCCATTCATGTGTATCATTACTTTATCATTACTACACTTAACAGCCAAAACATTAAAACCACCCATTTAATATTGTGCAGGCCCTAATCTTACCACCAAAATAGTTCTGTCCCATCAAGGCCATAAGACCTCTAATGGAGGGCTGTGGCCTTCGGCTCTAAGATGTCAGCAGAAGATCCTGTAGGAGCTGTAAATTGGCAGGTGTTACCTGCATGGATCAGACTAACCGCACCAGTGAGGTTTTGGGTGCCTATGACCCATTTTTTATCTTGTGTATTTTGTATGTCTGATTATTTACTTATTGTATACTCAAAGTATTTAGAAGCAATTAACATTGCCTCTTTCCATATTCTCAAAAAAATATCACCAACTCACTTCTTATTCCTGCCATTAAGAATGGCCTAATAAAAAATTTATTTGAGTGAGTTTTATGATAAAGATGTTATACAGACCTGGAATCATTTCAGAATTTTCAGAGTCATCATTTCAGAGTTTTTTTTTTATTTCATTTTGCATTGTAATTTAGTACAGACATTAATTATATTGTTCTAGTCCCTGAGGCCATTACAATATGTGGTCATAAGTAAATTCCCATCCTCTTTTTTAGTTATTACATTAGGATGCCTTTAAAATGTAAATGTATGTAAAGACTGAAATGCTCTCTCTTACTCCAATGTGATTGGGCTGGGATTAGACAATTAATTGGCACATACGTGCAGATATGCTGGCTTTTATGACATCTCAGAAACAAGATATTAAAAAGGTTTTGCCTACCTTAAATAGACTGATTGGCCTGGTGTGAAGCCTTCTGGGGAAAATATTCTGGGATGTTCTTCCAAAAATTGATATACTTTCTTTGGAAAACATCAGCATGTCAGTTATTACTACTTCAAACTGTTGTGGTGCTGGAGTACAGCAGATGAGTACCTGTGGTAAGATGTGTTTAGCTTCTGTGGTGTGAATGAGAGAGACTTTTGTTCAGACTACATGGTCTATGAATATATAGAGAAAACCATATGTCTGTTGGAAAAGCTGTCCTTCAGGTCACTAGTGCTGTGAAAACATTAACAATTCTCCACTTACCGTCCTGACATGGATGAATTATTGAGTGTTACTATCATAGCCTGCTGTTAAATTGTAATTGAAGAAAATATGGTCCTCCTTGCTAATCATAATGTGCTGCAGGACAGAATACAGACAGGGGTTTCATAATACAGTACAGTGTTCTAATCAGATAAGAAACAGCTCTGCCAGTATATATGAAATGGATTAGATGATATTTATATGACATGGAAAAAAGTGACTTTTGGCAAAAAGAATACAGATGAATACTTTAAGAATCTTTGTATAAAGACCAGTGTGCATCAGCTCTCAGTTTTATGTCTCAAATTGTGTAAAGGTGTTCCAAGCTTTATCTAGTCTGCCAAGAGTTTGTTTTCAATTAAATATTTCAACATTTTATGCTGGTTTTCAATTAAATAACAAACACGCCTGACGATATTTTAGTATAACATGTTTAGGGATATACTTTGCTTCAAAACATCATTCTTGGTATAAGGAAAAGTGTCTAAATAGTGTTCAATAGTAGTCCAAACTAATGATTTATATTGAAAGTCTTCTGACCCAAAGATGTTTTAAAATCCTTTTCAAATTATGTTAAATGCTGACAACACAACAAGGGGGAGACAATGTGTGGCTTTGACATAATTCCTTAAGGGCTGTGTGTTAGATATGATATAGTTTTTCTCAAACAAAACCTGCTTTGTCATTAATAGTGTAAGTTACTGCAAGCAGCTAAAGAAAACATACCTGTTCGCACAGAGAACCGTTTATTAAGCCAGAGATGCCCAGACATTGGAAAAGAATGTAAATTCGCTGTTATGTATGGCAGTTTATGGTAAATAGTGACTCATGTTGTGTGTTACTGAACAGGAAATCATCATTCCAGAAGCATCTTGAAGCATTAAAATTCATGTCTTGTTGCTTTTAAATCGTATCTTGTAGTCACCAGCTGTGGCCTGTTAGTGCACATGTGTACATCTAGAGCAGCTGCAATAAAATGACATGAAAGTCTATTTAAAATAGACAGGTGAGCTCCAGTGAGAACACAATTAATGTGTCTGAAATTACCTGAATGTGTGAATTTAAATGCATTATTGTGATAGAAAGGGTTAGTCATGTGAAGGATGCTAGGAGATGGTAATGTGTTTTTGTAAAAAATGGTAGATATGCTTATCTAATCTCATTTCTGAGATTGTAATAGAAGAACCATAAACATGTTTAAAATAAATGGGCAAAATGTATGGTGTATACACATAAAAACTGGGTATGCTGAGAAACCAAGCTATTAAAAGCAAGCCTTTTTTATCGGCTCACACTTATGATGTACAGATATGTTACCACTCTCTTACAATATATTACAAAAAAAAAAATATATATATATATATATATAATATATATATTAATATATAAACAACAACTACAACAACAATAATAATAATTGTGTCAGAGCAAGTTACTGAGTTGCAGACAGTGTGTTCCAACAGCAGAAGCCCCTCTAAAGAGACACCTCCACAGGAACGCAAATTTCTGCTAAATGCCCCTTTAGGTTTTAAGTACTTTGAAAAAGCTCGCAGATGACATTAACATGCATGTAGGAGTTTTTTCAGAGGCTCTTTCAGTAAAGAGCCCTGGCACAGAGCTGCTGCTGCTGTTTTCCATTATTTACTGACTGAATCCATTGGTTAGTCTGCCATTTGCATTTACAGTTTGAGACATCTGCAGAACTTCTCGAAGGGCTTGGAGTAACAGTTTTTCTCACAGTATTGGTACAACTCACTGGAAATCGATAATGATTGATTCCACTTTCACTTCTTAAGGCCTTCAGGGGTTGAACTGATCAATGCGAGAACTATTTTGGCCCAGATACCACATAGAAAAAATCTAATTAGTTCAATTTGACCTGCCCATGTCAAGAATTTTACATTTTTGTTTCCTGGACATATTCACACATAACAATGCTAATTAATACATATGAACTAAAGTGCTTGGCAAGTTTTATAACGCTAACGTAAGTTCCCTACCTTGAGTATGATTAAATACTGAGCCATTATTCACTTCTGACTGTGGCTGTGGTAAAGCTATTAATGTTTAATATTCTTTCCCTGAAACTCATCCTGCTGGATTACTTTATGAGTAAATAAGCCCTGTCTGCAAAGTGTGGATTAATAATACATTTAAAGCTGATAAACGGTGATGGCATTGGGTAATCATCTGTCCATGGAAAGCAAAGTAAACACGCTGAAAATGTCCTCTGACTTTATCAAAAGTGTCCAAAAGGCTTTGTGATGCGTGTTATTAATCAAAGTCACAGAAGCATAAAAGCTTAATGAAATGAATTAAAATAGAAACAGAGACACATTCTTGACTTCAGCTTCAAATTTGTCATGGAAAACAAATGCAAACTACCTAGTTCATCATTTTGAGTAATTTGCCTTGATACCGCAGTGCACACATTTGTCTTTACACACATTCAGCGAGACACTCATCATTCTCTCAAGCAGATTCGTGAAAACCCACAAATAGGACTAACAAAGATCCATATATGCTGTCACCTTCTGAAAACCATTTGTTCGGAGAATTGTAAAGACCTTAAGTTTTCATGTTATGAATGTGAAAAAAAGAAAATTAACAAATTGTAAAGCACACTAACTGTGTTTAACCTTAACTATTTTCCTTGCACATACACTGATAGAACTGAATTCTCATTGGGTAGCTCATAGAGACTGGGAGAAGACTTGGCTTTCACATTTCAATAATGACGGGCAGTTCAGTGAAATACTAAAAATAACAGAAGGTGATCCTCCAACACAGAGTGCTTATTGTCCAGACCAAACCCTTACAGTCTTATACAGTTCATTTCATTTTGGTGTGATTTTAAGTCACATGCTACCAGTCAAGAGACACATCTAACTGAATATAATCTGAAAGAAACATCACTTGCTTTTGTGAGCATTTCTAAGACAAATACCAAATACAAATAGAGATTTTGATGCCTGTGGACAAAATCTATTTATATTTGTGTGTGAATGTTTCATTAATGTAAACATTGTTTTGCACAATCAGTTAGATCTTCTGTTATTTTATGAAGGGCATCTTCATGAGCAGCCCAGTGAGAAATCAGCCCTGCCTTTGGGAGTATGATGGTAACTGCATGAGGTTAAATTGGCACAGTGTGATTTACAACTTTCTCATGGTTAGTTTTTTGGAAGGGGCTGTGACCAACTGGAGGTGACTTTTCACATGATCATTCTTAACATCAACGCCAGGATGACCTTATGTGAACTGCAAGTTCTCTGGATGCTAAAGCCACAGCTTGCCTGCGGGTGTTATGACCAGTTTATTTTTTATGGTTTTCTACGGAAACCAATCTCTCCATAGACCATTAAGTAAATGCTGGAATGCACCATGCAATTTATATTGTATCTGCATTGTCCACAGCACCCTCTTGATATAGAAAAACAAATGTCAGGTTCTCAAACTCATTTATCGAGTGTGTACTGTCCATAGGTTTGTAGAGCTAGTAACGTTACATCAAACTGCTCTGAATTAGATAGATAGACAGACAGACAGACAGACAGACAGACAGACAGACAGACAGACAGACAGACAGACAGATAGATAGAT